>UZAN01043841.1:17637-28864 GCA_900618425.1 Echinostoma caproni
GACGATCGATTGGTAATTCCACCTCCACTACGGAAGACGGTACTAGAAGAATTGCATAAAGGACATATACGGGTGGAGAAGATTAAATCACTGGCTCGACAGATGTGTTGGTGGCCGGAGTTGGACGCAGACATTTACGCAACAGCCAAGAACTGAGTCACGCTTACAAAAACTACGAACAGGGCCGAAAAACTGGACACCATGGCCGGAAACTTACATACCACGGCAAAGGGTTCATTCGTATTTCTGTGGTCCACTTCTGAACTGGTATTACGCCCTTGTTCTGATCAATTCATACTCCAAGTGGCCAGAGGTATTCTTTACGACTACGCCTACCACATCATTTGTGATACAAGTACTACGGAAATGTTTTAGTCGCGAAGTGATTCCACAAGTGCTTGTGACGGACAATGGATCTCAGTTCTGTGCGACCGAAATGAAGCTTTGGATGGACAGCATCGGTTGCCGACATCTTCGAACTGCGCCTCGTTACCCTTGTTCGAACGGAGCGGCAGAGAATTTAGTCAAAACTGTCAGGAGTGCAATTGCGTCTGCCAATCCTAAAACGCTACATTATTTGGAAACGTTGGTGGATAACTTCATACTCCAATACCGAAACGCAACACGTACAACCGCCAAGGAGAGCCCGGCAATGCTTTTTAAATCCCGACGCTTACGATCCTCCCTACAGTGCCTCGACTCCAGTGACGTCGTATAATTCCGTAGTAATGATTTGCGACCCACATCTCATATAGTCACACGACAACTGGGTCAAGCCGTTGGAAATTACCAACTTGAATGATGGTACTGTGCACAGGCGACACGTGGATCAAATCCACTTCAAATCATCCACGGAAATGCCGCATCGAGAGACAAACGAGGGAGACAATCAGGTGCAAACCCCGTCAGAACACCCGACGGAGCCGCATCAGTAAGATGCGCAGACACAACCAATCGAAACGCGAGGACACCACCATGAACAGGAGGAGTCAACGATTGCAGTCCGCAAGTCTAGCCATCAGGCGAGCCAGACTGACGAGGCACTCTTGAGGGGGAAAGAGTTGTGGTGATCCACACTTACGTGACCCCAATCCAGGCACGATCAGATACAGCTTCATACCATCCAATCACCGTTCAGGAAGCTCGGCCGATGGTACACCGGACGAACATGACATCCGAGTTAGTTCATATCATGCGTCGGCGCAAACGGTTGCGTGATTGGACGACGGTCCTCCAACCAATCATATGGCTCATTACCTTATATAAAACATGCTCTAATTCTATCAACAAACATAAGCATTTGCTGCTATGAATTCCTCGTGTATTACATTGGTATCCGCAGTTCGGGTTGGAGCCAATCCAGTTCTGAGCATTACGGTACGGGTTCTTGTATTCCTACATTCAGTACTATTCCGATTATCGCAAGACCTTTTAGCAATTTTGTTGCCAGTCTTTGCGGACGTTCTAGAGCCTTCTTGTCGCGGTTCAACCATGGATTCCATACTTGAACGGCGTACTCCGTGTGGCCAAACGAACGCTGATAGCAAGCGTGGGAACAGTACTCTTTCGAACTGCTCGAAAACACGTCTGAGTAGTCCAACTTGCTTTATGGTCATGAATGATGCTCTGGCACAGTGCGTGGAACATCCTACGTCCTCCTGTACCATAACTCCCGAATCCCTTTCATCAGTGGCATGCGGTAGTAGTTGGTTCCCAAGAACATAGGATAAACGAGTCTTGTGCCGCATGGAAATAGCTCTGCATTTCGAAACGTAGAACTCAATGTCACTGGCGATTTACCATCGGTGGGCTGCATTGTTCGTTTGTTGGAGCGCTGTGTAATCCTCTGGATGCGTTACAGTTCTCCAGATCTTAGCGTCGTCCGCAAATAGCAGTGTATCAGGCCCAAGGATATGTGGCAGGTGGTTTATAAATGCTAGAAGGAAACGAGGCCCCAGTACGGATCCTTGAGGAACCCCTCGGGCAGCGGTGATAGGCTCTGATAATGAACCATCAACACCAACTGACGTAGTCCTTTGTCGGAGAAACTCTTTGATCCAGTCCAGAACCAAACCTCTAACTCCGTAGTTTTAGTTTTCACAGTAGATTTTGGTGGTTTACTCGATCAAATGCTTTGGAGATGTCCAAATAAACTATATCCAATAGCTGGCCTGCATCGACGGATTTTTCCCACCCATCTCTTGGAAGTAGATGTGGTACACGAACGCTTTTGCCAAAATCCGTGACGAGTTGGAGACAAAAGCATCTCCAGATACTCCATCAACAGATCTACCACAATAGCTTCCATGGCGTTTGACAATATCGGAAGAAGGATCACAGGGCGGTGGTTGGCGCGATCATTGCGAGAGCCCCTTTGTAAATGGAGGAAATCACCCCTTCCTTTCATGATTGAGGAATTACTGCCTCGTTGAACATCCTTTGGTGAAGGACAGTCAGAGGTTTGGAAATGTTATTGGCTAGAGAGATCAGAGTCCGAGGATCCATGTTTTCTGCCCCTGAGGATGATTTTTACGCAAAGTTGGTAGTTTGGCTCCAACCTTCTCACTTTCAAAAGCCAGTGACGGACACGGTATACATGATAATTTGCTTGGAATCTGTATTGCTTCGTTTGTCGTCGCAATAAACACCTGATCGAACTGTTTTTTGGGGAACTCTGCAGCTTCAAGTGTAGTGGTTGAAACATGTCCAGACGATATCAATGCTGGTATTCCGCATTTCTTCTACTAGAGTTGATATATCTACGGGTATTGACCAAACTCGTGCAACATCTTGATTTTCATTACATTTGTTCCTCTTAATGCTTCGTTTCTCCAAGATTGAATATGATATTGCCCCATATCAGACGCAACATCTCTGATATGATACCCACTTGCCACATGTCATTAAAATGTACGACTTTGCGATTTTGACGATGGCTGCTGGTGCATCAGTTGTGAAAAAAACAAAATCACAGTAGAAAACGTAACCAGAATTTATTTAATAAAACTACTCATAAACTTTGTACAGGTATTGTACTTTCATCTAGTCCATATTCCATTTGCCCTTCTTTATTTTCGAACACTGGAGGCAGTCGCTTTAGCATGGAGTTGACTGACAAACAGAATTTGCCAGTTTTCTCTAATACACCCGACACCCTAACTACTGACGAAAAAATGTCGCGGCAGCTGATTTATCCGTTTTCAATAGAGGAAAAGATTTTCAATTAAATTAAAATCCCAGCTGCTGCGCGATTTGGAATGAATTCGAAATTAAACTTGACTCATCCCAAGACTGCATAGATGTAAAAAATAACATTTAATTAGGTCTAACCGCCTTTTACTACCAACCTCAAGCGAGAAGATATACCAACCTCCATTTGCGAAAAATATAACTTCCGCGAATGCATTTAAAGAGTAGCAGTTACCGAAAACCTCCCTTTATCAGTGCAAAACATTTTGCGATACCCAACTTGGTGCGTACAGGAGACCAATGACAAGGGACTCAGTATATACTTCCATCCTACATCGCCAGGCAGGATGAATATTTACTTCTTTTGACAGGTAAAGCAAAATTCATTAGAAGACTAGCTCAGTAGATTAGCTTCCACCATATGCTGAATTACTCGTTGGCCACCTGAGATAAACCCATTGTCCAATAGACGGGTGACGCGATTTGAATTTGTTGGTAAAATCAATACGTGCTCTGTTTTGTTGGGTGTTCTTCTTCTGGGTGCACTTTAAATTGAGCCATCATTTTCTAAATTGGTTTTGTGCAACTCCTCTCTGCTGCGATCAAATGCATTTATCGTCGTGCTTGGATATGATCGGTTTTCTCCCTCTTGGTTTATGTCTTGATGGAGAAAGTTCGTTAAATATTCAACAAATTGGACTTATGTTCACATCGAAGCACTTCCACAAGACACCAACTGAATCTCCGGATTTACAAGCCTCTCAATTGAGTTGCCTCTAGGCTTCAATTATACACCAAAACCTTTTGAATGTTTCATCCGCTTTGGGCAATGTGACACAACAAAACACTTATTCAACGAGCCGCACACCTCAAGGTTCACTTTCGAAGATCAACTTGCGTTTCTTGGACCTTATTCCTAGTTCTTTCAGTATTGTAGGTAATGCGTGAGGAGTTTGTTGCCAAATAATTCATCAATCTATTTAAGTTGGAACATTTTCATCAATTTGCTTATTTACTGTGCACTAAATGAAGAGAGACAAGTAATTTAGAATATATCGGCTCAACTTAATAAACACTGTCATGGAACAGGAGTCTTTTTTTTAAAGAATGAATTCCCATGCTGCTTCGCTTAAAATATTTTCCAGATATGAGCTGTAACTTTCGAACTACTACAAATTTCATCGCAACGCTGAAGGTCAAGATAATTCAAACTGCGATCGAAGAGAACTAAGAACAGAAGTAGGAGATAAAATCAGGAATAAATATACTCTACCCATAGCCATCAATTAACCAGTAGGATATTGGAAACTGAAATGTGTTTCCAAAATGAGAGTGATGTTACACGAGTTTCATTAACACCTGTATAAGTAGAAACGTACAGAGAGGGCAACCCTTATGAACACCAGTTCCCGTGGTGAACTCGGGTGAAAAAGTGACGTAAGCGCGTTCGGTTATCAGTACAATGGGATTGTAATAGTGAGATGAAATTCTCCGGAACACCCTTCACAGAGAGGTAGCGCCAGAGTTTAAAGCGGTCGACTGGGTCGAAAGCCGCTTTCAGATCGAGGAAGATAGACATGGTGAATCTACAAAAGGAATTTCGGTGCTCTAGAATTTTGCGAAGAGTGAAGATGTGATCGATACAACCTCGACTGTGTTTACAACCAGCCTTGTTCCCACGCGTGCATTGTTCATGTGCGGTCGACAATCGACGGAGTACGATGCCATCGAAAACAATGTTGATTAAACTAATTCCTCCGTGGTTTTCAAAGGAGGATCTATTACCCTTCTTGTAAATCGGTAAGATGATCGATTCACACCATTTAGTTAGTTCCGGTTCGCTCTCCCATACCGACTCCTGGAGTTTCTTAAAGTCTAAGACTAACGATGAACCTCCATCGCTGAAAACTGATAGGGACGGCCCGTCCGTCTGAAATAGAGGACTGTCTTCGACTGAGAGTATTTGCCCAGTCGAGCAGGGGCGGTGATAGGTCAATTGTCGATGGGGACCATGTGAAATGAGTCCCAAAATGTTGGGTTCATTGATCAGACTGGTGTTGCTGACGATGTTTCAGTGTCATCGGATTATTTAATTAGCTCACTTCTGCAAATTTCATAGGGCCCGTACTTCTCAGTAGACAGAAAAGATTGCGACTATTAACAATACTTGAAGATTTCTCCATCTCTTTACACTGCTATATCTTTGAATAACTGTCATTTAAGGGATTTGGGTGCTGTCACACGTGGTACCAGGAGGAAGAGTTGAACAGAGAGAAATAGTTGCGTAAAATGTGTTCTGTACAATAAGTTGTATATACATCATAGAAAAGATCATACAAATAATCCAAAAAGCGAAGGAAATTGGACGATGAAGTATTCCTGACGTACTAGGCGGAAAAGCAGTCCGGCAATTCGGCAATAAGAATCCGTCCGCAATTGCATCTGGCCCCAATCCTAGCGAACGATTGTCCCGAGTCTTGACATTCATCCACCCGTAGAACCAGGCCTAGAACATCGTCCACACGTTTAAATATCATTGTCTTCGGGTTCATTTGCGGTGCCTATGCGTGAGGAGGGACGAGGGAGGGTGAAAATTCGAAACAGAGGAATTGCGTCGTGAGAATGGAATCCCCATGAATGACAACCAGATCAGAAGAACCTACAACCAAGTTAAGTAGTGGATAAATGCTAATGGTATGATTTTTTAGAGCAATATAGGGAGAACTGTCTATTCCACGCACTCATTCCATTGAATGATAATACAACAAAAAACGTATTTTTCGAAACAGAATCCAATAAACAGCAAGGTAGATTTATTTACGCAACCTTCATTTCTATCCATTTTAGGTAAAGGTATACGCATTTTGGGCTGCCTGAGAAGAAAGAAAAATATTTACCGTGACAAGATTCGAATAATAAAATATTAATGAAAATAAATACACATTTAGTGTCAAAAGAAACACTGTGAGCCCCAAATAAGGAACAAGATCAGCAAAGAAATCATCCTCCGCAATCAGTCGAGAGCAACTAGGAGAGAAAAATTAATTTAGATTAGGGCAATCCCGACAGAATGTCTATCACTTGAGAACACAGGATATAATCCATCAGCAGATGTAACTAATTATACCGAATGTGGGTACCCAAGATGTGGTACCCAAGATATTTAGTTGTTCATGTGACCGATTTTGCTAAAACGTTGGGAACATATCTGTAACCCAGACAACTGACTGACCCACGGAACGGATTCAGCGGAAATACTAGTTCGAATGGTTGCATTCAAAGACTACTCTTGGGCCCGATCTTCCAATCGCCTCTACCAAAAACAAAATCAAGCAAAAATGAGACTATTTTGTGACAACCAATGAAATCTGAGCTGAATACAGGTACAGGTATAGTGCAAAACAGTCTCGCGGTCGATACTTTATCGCCTAAAGCATCACCGCAATTGCTTAGGGGTCGTTTTAAGAACACAACGCATTCATACGGTCTTCACTAAAGATCATCCATAGTTCAACCACAACATACAAGGACCGTGAAACCTTTCGTGTGTCTCCGGGAAATTTCGTCCAGTCATTCGTATACTACTCACTATAAAAATACGTTGTAAACTCTCTTTTTATTTGTTAAGCATAGTAACGTACATCCAACTTTCAGGAAGGTGGGCGCTGTTATACAAAGGTTGTCTGGGAGAATCAGCCTATCTGCACGAAAAAGATAATCGCGAAGAAAATTATTTTGATAAGTGTCACATAAAGCAAGTACATATAAGACGATAATGGTACTAATATGTGATTAACTGATGACAGTCCATTCCATCTCTTTGTCGGAACGTCCTTTGATCATTGTCTTCTCACCCCTGAATGACTCTAGCATTGGCCAAAACAAGCCATGCCACATTCGCTTGCTCGCTTCTGTCATCGCTACAGACCGAGATGTCGTCGCCAATTAGATATTAGTATTAGTGCTGTCTGGTACTAATATTAGTGGTATTGCAACCACCTGATGCGATGTATCCAAAAGAAATGTCATCGGGAACGGTTTTTGCTGCGTTGTCTATGGAGTATAGCCCATGAATTAAAACAGCTAGATGAAATTCATTCATCTCCCTTAAATTTAGACGCACTGTAGTGCTGATCTGACACTACATAAAGTCCATGTTTCCGCCATGAGAAAGTTCAGCTTAGATGAGTTCACAGAACCATTCCTCTGCATTTTGTGCCCGTCTTTGTTGTTTTCCTCATATCATCAAACAACGATCAAGGAAAAAAGGGAAATAAGCGATATCGGTAAAGCTACCAAAATAAGGATCCAAAATATAAGTGACCTAGATGTGTGCAAAAGATCGGTTGCTGAACGCGCGCCATTAAACAGGAATATTTCTACCGTATAAACCGGTACTTACAGCTGTAAATTAGATTTCTTATATGGGGTCTCTGACCGGAAAATCTGAGGGAACCTCATTCATCGTAATGATATGATCACCGCTGTTTTTATTTCAATCAATCCATCTCACCAAACATTATACGCCGATAATGTTTAGCGAATGGCATGTTCATTTGATCAATTAGCGTATCTCTCGATTGTGGTATGTACCTCAGGAGATACAACGGAATAGTGCAACATTGTTCGACTGCGGTCCCTATTCAAAATCAACAATGTGTAGCGGTGCTCGATACCGTTGGTTTGCTTTTATCACCACTTCGTAGCATCAACCGAACTGTCGCAGTATAAACTCGATAGTTCAGACAACAGAGTGGCACCAAGGGTATTCAACGTCA
This sequence comes from Echinostoma caproni, assembly GCA_900618425.1. Lineage (NCBI taxonomy): Eukaryota > Metazoa > Platyhelminthes > Trematoda > Plagiorchiida > Echinostomatidae > Echinostoma > Echinostoma caproni. The sequence goes on from UZAN01043841.1 coordinate 25,605, forward strand.
ATTGAGTTTGTTGTGTGTGTCAAAACTTCACATGAGATTCCTCCCCTCAGGCAAGATGTAGCTGCCTAAGCAGTTTACTGTTATTGTGTCACAGGACTAACTCAATTCTGAAACACTAATTGCACTTTGGAAGTACAAAACAAATGACAAAAACATACCTGTACTAAAATCATTTAGGATTATTTGTGAATGATTTGGATGTTTCCTTGACAAATTTATGCTTCATTTCATTCGATTATTTTATCAAAAACGGGTAGTCATCAGAAATAATCGGATGCTTCGTAAATCAATTTGAAGTTGAGACTAAAGAAACCGCGACCAAAAATTAGTAGGACGCATCAATTACGCCATAAAGAAACAGGATGCAAAATAATCGGATTCCATCAGCATTATATTATTCGTCACCAAAAATATACGAAGACAGATCGAGAAAAGTGAATGAATGAATACCTATTGGACAGCGGAATTCATGATAGTTGGGCGAAACGTCAGGTGTTACTTATTGCGAAAAATTCAACCCTATCTAAACAATTCCGACAACCAAAAGGAATTTACCGAGTGGCTTGGGAGGCCACTTGAACACCAAAAGATCACTCAATTTTGAATGACTAGGAGTTGCAATTAATTGCTTCCGTCTATTTATCCCAAACCTTTAGAAGAATACGAAATTGCACAGAATTAGGGTGCGTGACCGATTCAAAAACAGCTTCAATCATTCATGTACAAAAAATAACGGAAAAATTGTACTCCGTCAAACAAACATAAAACAGTGGTTGTGGTGAATAACGGGAATTGTAAAAAGGGGGACAGATAGCCCTGCACATGGCGAGATAAATCCAATATAGGCTGTGCAACTTAACCCATCATGACGAGACTGCACCTTGGCGTGGTGTGATGGCTTGTGCAACTCAATGACCCTGGTGGTGGGTCTACGAAAAGAATGCGAATGCTCCAGAATTTGGCAGAAAGTGAAGATGTGGTCGATACAACCTCGACGGGATCTAAAAGCAGCCTAGTTCTCACGCGTGCATCGTTCATGTGCGCAGGACAATCGTCGGTGTACGATGTCGGCGAGAAGCTTAGAGATGACGTAGTTTAAACTAATTCCTCTGTGGTTTTCACAGGAGGACTTGTTGCATTGCTTGTAAATTGGTATGATCACTGAATCACACCATTCAGCTGGAACTTCTTCCCTTTCCCACAATGAGCGCCGGAGTTTTGTTAACTCCAAAACCAAGGCTGAGCCTCCAGCCTTAAAAACGGATGGGGACAGCCCGTCGGGGCCGGAAGCCTTATGTCGTTTGAAGTAACTTATTTCTCGGGTAACCTCTATTTCAGATGGAGGACTGATGTCAACTGGCAGTATTTGGAAGGTCAAGGTGGAGTGTGAAAGATCAGATGTCGATGGGGGCCACTTGAACAGAGCCTTAAACTGCTCAGCTCAATGGTCCGGACGCCGTTGCTGATCGTGAATCAGTGTGTCATTGCATTCTTTAATTACCTCACGCCTATTTTCCTGGGACCCGTATTTCTAATAAGAAGGAAAACATTGCGACTATTACCGATAGTCGCAGTCTTCTCCATCTCTCTGCATTTTCCTATTCACCACTTATCGCGGTCATTCCTGAGACTCTTGATGAGCTGGTGTTTGCGGGATTTGCGCGCTTTGTCGAAAGCGGCATCCTGAGGGACGGTTCTGCGGGCGTCCAGCAGGGCAATCGAGGTCGACAATATCCATCATTTGTGTTTGGAGTTTGCGCCAGAGTCCGGCATTGTGTTTATTGATATTTGCATAGCTTCCTTAATTTGTATTCAACCTTCATTGAATCCTTCGACTCGCGGTTGAACTAACAGGCGATCGAGAAGCTCCGCTTCGAAGGCCGATTGAAAGTCATCACGGACACTGTATCGTGGGTATCCGTTATTGGTGGCTCTTTTGTGGTTGTTTTCCCGGCGTAAGGAGAATTCGGCTCGTAACAAGGCGTAGTCTGTATCCACAGCTGTTGACCAGTAAGAGCGGCAGTCTTCAATGGATCCCCGCCAGAGGTGGCTGATGGCGATGTGGTCGATTTGAGTCCAGCGCTGTGAAGCGGTTGGTGGTCTCCACGTAAGACGGTAGCGTTTTTAGTGCGAGAAGTTCGTGCTTGACAGAAACTGTCCGTGGTCAGCACAAAGTTGGAGTAGGCGTTCTCCGTTGTCCGTCCGGTTGGCTGGGATTGCATATGAACCTCCAAGTAGCCTCTGATTCGTCCAGGGATCCCACTTGAGCATTGAATTCTCCGGCGACCACCACGATGTCCGTTGACCGAGCACTTCGGAGCAGTTGAGAGAGGTCCTTGTAGAATTCATCCTTCACTTCTGGCGAACTGCAATCTGTCGGTGCATACACTGAGACGACGAACAAGCATCGACGCTTCGTTCTGCAGCTATTGACCCGAACCGAACCTGAACCGTTGAGACGCACAGCGCACAGTCGGCTACTAACTGGAAGCCAGCCAAGAGGCAAGCGCTCAGCCTTGGCCCTTAGCGCAATCCCAACACCAGAAACACCGCGAGCTTCGGATATCCAATCGCCTGACACACGGAGAGTGAAGAGTGAGGATGAGGTTGGATCTGGAGAGCGTAAGGAGATGATTGAATTAGGGTCTTGTATGCGTGTTTCGGAGACACAGCATACATCTAAATGGAAGGTTTCAAGGGTTCTAGCTAAGACGGCTTGTTGATCAATCTGATAGTGTGTGGACATTAAATACGGCAAAGTGTAAAGGAAATTTTGATTTCAAAAGTCTGATAGCCTCTGAGTGGTTGGCCTCATTAGTTGAACACAGTGGTATCCTGTCACGCAAGGCCTTTGAATTTCGATTAATTGTGTTGTTCGCTGGTGCGTTCATTATCGGTCCGCTTTTCGGGATCGGCCCTTAACCTCATGCACCCAATGAGACAACGAAATATGAACGGGGCATCACCTTATTGGTTGGGGGCTGCCCTGATTCGGCTGTCGGTAGCTGTCCGATGAAGTGCGAAGACTCCTCCTACTGTCGAGAGGGGACCCCACCCCGTGTTTATTCACCGAAGTGGCCTCTCCAGGGGCGGGTGTCAATAGAAGAGGACGCCAGGAGATGCCCAAGCAGCTGGCCTTGTGAGACTGAGTTTTGTTTGGCCTCTACCCCTTGGCCTTTCAGGCATGATTGGATCTGCGGCTGAGGAGCCATCCTGTATAGCTCGCAGGGTCATTGAGTTGCACAAGTCATTACACCACG
>UZAN01043844.1:8187-21566 GCA_900618425.1 Echinostoma caproni
ACAGCAGGAAAGAGGCAGACATCGGAACCACTGTTGCGCAGCACCACAGACTAACTTATTCAGGGAACCGAGCAATAAATGCAAAGGTGGATTGAACACTTCGACGGGTTGCTCAACCGACCATCAAACCAGGCCAACTCTCTGCAGATGTCAAGCAGTTCGGAGACTTACGACATCAATTGCGACCCACCTAACACGACAGGAATCATCAATGCAGTCACTCCTTTGAATACAGGAAGGCCCCTAGAGAAGACGGGATACCACCAGAGTTATTCAAAGCTTGCTTACCAACTCTGATCGATCCGCTGCACTCTTTTCCATACCATTTGGGAAAGAGAAGTTTTTCCAAAAGACTGAACGGCTTCAACTTTAGTCCCGGTCCCAAAAAAGGGTGACAGATCTAGATGCGAAAATTACAGGGGTATTAGCCTAATTGATATTGCGGCCAAATTGTTTGCAGTGATACTGCTTAATTGCTTCGCAGTCTTCAGGGATACCCACACTCGCCCGAACCAAGGAGGATTTTGCCGCGGAAGAGGCTGTGTTGAACAAATCTTCACTCTCCGTAAAATTCTGGAACACCGCTACAAGTTCCAACAGCCTACCACCGCATGTTTCATTGACTTCCGCTCTGGGTTTGACTCTATCGATAGAGAATCCTTGTGGTGCATATTGCGGTCCCACGGGCTACCTGAGAAGTTCATCAGGCTTTTGAAATCCTACTACCCAGGAACCCGGGCACGAGTCCGTACCTATGGAGAAGAATCGACTGAGTATACCCTAAGTTCTGGAGTTAGGCAAGGTTGTCCCCCCGTCACCGGTGTTATTCAATTATACCGTAGATTGAACAATTCGAGAAGCACTCATCGACTACCCTGGAGTGCAGCTTGGCCCAGATACATGGATTGTGGATCTCGAGTTTGCGGATGATGTCGTCGTACTTGGACACAGCATGGACAACCTCCAGCCTGTTGTCAGTTGTATAAATCAGTTCATCCAGTCCATTGGGCTAGAGATCAATAGGTCAAAAACGAAGACATTTTCGACCGAAAATTCTACCACGACACAACCCCTCTCAAATCAACTGAAGTTTTCAAGTATCTTGGCTCTACGATAAGATCAAACGACCAGACTAAGGATGAAATCCAACTCCGTGTAGATGGAGCTAGAAGAGCCTTCCTAGAACTCCTCAACCCGTTGTGGAATCGATGCGAAATAAGCTCAAACACTGCATTTCGGGTTTATCAGGCTTCCATCCGCCCCATCTTCATTTACGGTTGTGAAACCTGGCAGCTAAGAATACAAGATACAAGGAAACTCGAAGTTTTTCATCATTGGTGCTTACGCCGCATCTTGAAAGTAAATTGGAGAGATCGGATTTCCGATGATGAATTTGGACGGCGCTGCTTGAACATTGACAAGCTTTCGGAAATGCTACAACGCCGGCGCCTTCAGTGGTTGGGTCATGTGTTCCGAAGGCTCGACATTCAACTCTCGCTCCAGGCTGTAGCCCTCGCACCGTACCGTGGATGGTGTTACCGACTCGGTGGTCAATTGAAGACCTGGAGTAGTACGATGAAGGCGGATTTGGAATTACTGGGTCTTCAATCCGTATATGGAATTCGACACTGGAACCAGAAATGGGTTTCTCACTGCGTCAACCTTGCTACCGATCGTCATGCATGGGCCGCCATTATTAGAGACATCCAGGAAATCGACTTATCCTCGCTCAGGAGTTAGTTGATCAAAGTAAAAGCAAAAACTGTTCAACATTTGCGCAGGTTATGCACTGCTGACTGCGCTATGCTGTTCTCATGAGCCAAGCACTGGAAATATTTGGCCTGTCGTGAATGGTAAACAAACGCTTTGATTTACGAATCTCATCTATTCCACTCACCGTTAAAAGAACTACAATTTCTTTCTTGATATCATACGTTTTTTCGTGGCCTATTTGCATTATTTGATTTGTCTACATGAACGAGCGTTTTGTTCTGCAAGCAATAGAAGGATGCGACTAAACTAATAATATTCTGGATGTTTCATTTGCTGTACGGTTTCATATACCAGCTCCAGTGAGATGGAGCTCCGCGCAGATCTATGTCTAAATGCACCCAAGGTATAGAGTGTTACTTTAGACGCACTGATTATCGGATAGAAATGAGTGTGCAATATACGGTTATGATGAAACAAAACCTATCGTGTGATCGTTTATCAGCTGAATTTCCATTCACCATGGCGTGAACTATGGTGATTTCTTGCATGACTTATCACATCCATAGCGCACTCACCAATAGCTGACGAGTGAAATAACTGTGATAAGATGGCGTAGTATAAAATCGTGTGATTGACAACCACCCGGGTAAAAGTTGGTTCGTTTATCAGTTGACTACTGACTACAAGGTACGAATTGGATGAAAAACATTTTTATCTCGTTAACCCCTCCTCTCCCATTGAATTTCGTTTGAATTATTTTCACCTCACTTTGCTTAACAACGAATTGTGTACAGCCCATGTTCCCGATAATCAACAAATGGGCTTAGATGAGTTACAAACTGTTAAAATTGACTCGAGAAGAACACGAGAATGTATATTATCGGACGGATTTTGTCGTGCACGGAGTAAACGAAGCGGAAACTGAAACACTAGCAAACACTGAGTAGTTGATCCGATCAGCGGTATGAATCAGCCACCCAACGGATCGTTTTAATGCAAAATTAAAAATAAGAACAATCTGAACATATTACCCGGGGGCTTAAGTGGATGAAGTGTTTTCGCTCTTCCGGTCAGATCCCGAGTTCGATCTCCAGTCGACTCGTTGACTTCCCACTGTTGATGAGACTCTGTCAGGTTGAAACAGTTGTACAGCGTTTTCCAGCTTATCAGTTCACGCTTCGTTTGCTTCGTAAATGGCAAAATTCACCAAATAATCGAACAGAAGCTCAAATCACTCTCAGATATTCAGTCTATCAGAGAAGAAACATTAGCATTATTAATGTTGCATGTGTTTTTTGCGTCAATTTTGCCATAACTTGTGCATCGAATACGAGGTCAATATTCACGTTAGCTTCGATATTGGACAAATCGGCAAATCGGGTCGATAAAGTAGTGGGTAGATCATTTGGCGTGGCATCGCCCCTTTGATGGACTGAATGCAATGCTTGCGCTTTCATTGATTTGTCGATGATTCAGTAAAAAGAAACAATTTGTTTTCTCTACTGTGATCGGAGAAACGTATCGAGGCTAGGCTCGCTTACTCAACTGACCAATTGTCCTTTCCCCTTCTAGATAAATGACCGGGTGATTTTAACATTACATTTTAACAGTACACTGTGCTGTAGTAAAACAAACTGCAGTTTGCTGATCCTTTTTCCCTACAAATATACCGACATCTCTGTGCACAATAGGTTCTTCCAGTAGTTGTTTGGTCCCGTGGAAATCGACGCGGTTGGAAAGAGATGTATGAATTCTTTACCCGCATCTCAAAAATATCAGCCCATGAACGTTCGATTAGAACAAATGTGCTTTCACATTCTTTGTTAACTTCATCGTGTAAAATTATCACGAACTATCTGTCCTATACAAAAGAAGGCTATTATTATACAGTAGACTTTGCTGTAGAGATGTGCGGACGATTCGGTGAGTGAATCAGTGTTATTGTTGCGATTGAACTTTACAATTTGACTCATTATGTTCGATCAAAGTGCAAGCGAACCATAGTTGAATTCTATTCACTCCGCGATGCTGTGCCTAACTGTTAAAACACGTGCATCGACAGTTTGGGCAAAAGCTATAGAACTTATGCACATTGTAACACATACATGATTCCGTTTTTTTAAGTTTTTTTGATGCATGCAAAAGTGAAGTGGATTTGGCATTCCATGGAAGTGTGAGAATTCGGGAAATCAGAACATGGAATGTCTTAGTATTTATTGTTCGTGAAATGAACCATACACCATCAACTATCCCAACGGATGAAGGAACACTGCCCAAGCTGGTTAAAACAAGGAGGAACAGGAAGCATAGGAAGCGCCATTCTTGGTCATCTAGTGAATTCATATAATTAGATTAGACCAGAATCCACGTTCAGCTTAATCTGTCGTGTGCCCCTGAACCCCTCCAAAGCAGTGCGCTTCCACAAGAGTGAAGGCACGATTGTTTCAGTTCTGCTAGTAATCGTGAACAGTGCGTCTCAAGCCAAACCAACTGTGACTGAAACTGAGGCATAAAGGGTTGTAGTCGTCGAAAGCACCCGAAAGTCATCAGACAGTGATCGACTTTCTGATGCACGACCCATAGACAGGTTCATTGTGAGAATGACTCTTTGTGTATCATCGAAGTGCGGGCGAGGCGTTTACAGTACAAGTAATGCCAAGCCAAACATGATATGGACCACGAGTAGATTTTCCTTTGCGTTCAGGTAGTATACTAGTCGAAAGCTGAAAAGTATGTGCGATTACGCTGCTCCATAGAATACGGATTAAATCACATCGATATAGGACAAGATGGTTTGAACATTCTACACGTAATTTCACTTGGTCTCGCATTTAACAGTTACCATGACACCACCAGAATAATAATCCTGACATTGTCACGGACAACGCTGATGGCGCGACAGTGTAATTTTCCTACAAACAATCAAGGTACCGGCATTCTCTTTGGACACCCCGTTTCATCCCTGAACTTTGTTTGGCAGGTCGAATCCCATAGTTCGACTTTCTGTAACATTATGCACCAAACAACAAGCTTGACTACTTCTCTGTGCTCGAATTCAATGATGAATGGCTTAAAAAGCATTAAAATTTCTTTTTTTCCTTTCATCTCTAAGTCCCCACCCATCTTGATGAATAATATTATGAAAGAATCGTCAGCAAATGGTTTGTTGAAGTTGTTCACCATGCTCGACACGGACGGAAATGATTGTATCAGCCGGATCGAGCTGAAACGAGAACTGACCCGGTTCGGATTCTCAGAAAAACAAATCAAGGTAAATTTATTGGGCATCTTATTTTGATTGTACAGCTCAATGATTACGCGCATGATACGATCGTGAGAGGGAGGCTTTTGCACAGAAACAGTGGAACAAATCTTTATCTGAACGCCGACAACATCATGGTCGTGCCTAACTGCACCCCACACTAGGCCTATAATAGAACTGACTTTGAGAGAAAGACACTCAACATGCTTCACATTGCGCAGATTACATGATCGTGTAAAGCCATTCAACTAAGAAGGAGAACTGATTTTGTTGGACATAGGGTTTTGTTTGTCTCTCGCAAGAGTATTTTTCATATCATGTTCACTGCGCTGATGTTTTTTGTGAGAAGAGCAAACGCAACAGACGATGAACTTTGATTGTGTTCTCTAGATGTAAAAACTATGGCTACACTGTTCGTATATTTAGAAATATTTGAAACAGATCGTTACGAAATCATCACCTATACAGCAATGAATATATTTTTACGGTTGCCATCTTGGATTAACCTATTTAGCTTGTTAAGAGGCACCAGGCACTCTTGTTGATCTTGGGTGTGGGTTTCACTCCGTGGGCGATCGTGAATTCCCCACAAGAGCACTGACAGGGACACAAAACATGCATACGACTGACGAGTTCCAAACAGTGAATAGAGTTTGCTGAGGCTGGTGAACGACGGCCTTTATGTTTCATACGACTCAGGCCAAATCAAATGGTTCTGTTTTAAGTGAGTGGTTAGCTGTTTTGGAGATGTCAACTAACAGCTTGTTTTCCAATCTCTCTTCGCCGATCTTGATGTCATTATTTCGAATGATTCCCGATTTGAGGGACGGCATTAGCTTTGGCACTAATCATACACACACACAGGCAAATATTTTCTTTGCATCTGGCAAGGTGCTTGACGCAATCTGTTTGGGGCTAAAACCAAGAAGCAAACACGGAACTGTATGTGGGAACAATGGAGCATAGATCAATCACTGGAATCGTTGACGAGAGAACTTTTACTGGTGGTACCTCTCCCAAGAAGATTGTATGAGAACGTAAAACATCTATCAGTCAGTTCAGTTCCCGCCACAGTCCTACAAACCCTGTGACAAGATGTACTCAGTCATTGTTACGGGGGAGTGGCTGTTCCACTTTGAAAAAGGGGATGAAGCCGAATAGTGTGAAGAATGTGGAATTTGTTAACTCTAGTTGATCACCGACGAGTCGCACCAGTTGTCAATACAAGGTAAGTATTACATGGAATTGGCAATGAATACGGTAGAAAAAACCCACAACTAGTGTAGGAAAAACAACGAACTCACAATAAGAGTTTCTGCTCGCTGAAAGATCCAGTTTTGATCTGTATGGTTTCGCCAAACGCGGGTGACTTTCAAGTTCGATTGTACAGTCGCAATTTGTGTGGTTGGATCATTTGGGCTTCATGATCCGTCGAATGGTGATACTGTTGATAGCTGATGCTCACCTGTTTCAAAATTGTTCGGTTCTACCGAGTGACATTTCATTGCAATGGTAAGTGAGTTGATTATCTGCAGGTGTGCAATGATTCTTTTGAGTGGCTTTTGTCATACGATTAGAGTGTGTTATTCGCTGGGAACACTTAGTGTTTTACAAGTCTACATCTTTCCATGATTAGTTCAAGGGGAAATACTTGAAAATGTTCGGTGAAATGATTTACTTGATTGATCATTTATACATACATACATACATACATACATACATACATACATACATACATACACACATACATACACACATACATACATATATATATATATATATAGTAGCGTAAATGAACGTCAGCTGAACCATGATGCATTCCAAATGTTTTCATTTGTGTACGTGATTTCAAAAAATCTATTATGTTTACATATAATGATGACATTTTTAGATATGACATCCGTTTTTATGTAATAGCTTATTGAAAAAACGTGTAAGACCACAATGGAAATTTTTTTTTCAAAAGAAAACTTTTTACCAATGCAGATACTACTGATGAACACAAGTTAGTGATTCGGATCTCCATGGAAAACTGTTTTTACTGATTGAGTGCAAACGGATTGAGTGTCATTGCTTGGTCATATCTTTGATCCTATACAATGGAACCTCAGTGGAAACCCAAACATGACTGGAAAACGCTTAAAATGCAATTATTGATGTGAACAAAGAGTCTGTGTAGTTCCAGGTTTCATAATGTCCAGCTCAAACTTTGGTGGACATATCATGTTCAATAAGACAGATGGAGGATTTCCACCAGTATGACGTGCAACTCGGAGGGAACGAAAAACACCACCTAGATATCTATTCTGAATATGATTATCATGTTTATTGCTAATCTCAGCAATAAACGGGAACTGATAACTACAGGACTTTCACACCTTTGGGGGAGTCTTTCCTGTAAACACAAGTTTGTATGTAAATAAATCAATGGCTGTTCAAGATTTATCGAGCGACCCTATTATTATGCCGTATGCGCTCACCGCATTTTAGATTCAATCATCATTTTGTGCGTACACGAGTGTGATTTTTCCGTGATTCGCATACTTTTCGCTTACACCCCCCCCCACCCCCGCAACCCCAATTACTCTTAGGATTTCTCGAAAAAGTTGGACCTGAATGGGGACGAGGAAATCACCTTGGATGAGTATAGAATCGCTTTGGGAATCCCGTTTGACGTGACTTCACGGTTAGTTATATACAACATTTGGGTAGATCACGGTGCTACGAAATGCTAGTAGTACCAGCAGATTGATCCTATTAAAACGTTTTCGTCCCATAGCATTAATATCTTCAGCTCTTAAATTGACTGAAAAGGCCATCCTCAAACGCCTTCAGCAGTCCATAAACATTCCCAGTGATCCGTTACAGTTTGCTTACAAGCCAAATAGATTCACCCTGGACGCAGTCTCTACCCTCATTCATTTCATCACNTCATCACTAAATCGTTGAACAGCTCTGTTAAGTCTGTTCGGTGTGTTTTCTCGACTACTCTTCTGCATTTGATTCCATTCCTCGATCTAAGTTGTTACAAAAACTGGAATCTTTTGAATGCCCCAAGCAGTTGTTAGCTTGGCTATCCAACTATTTTACCGATAGATTACAAACCACTAAATTGGGGAAGACCATATCGAAACGCTTAGTCAACAACTCCGGGGTCCTTCAAGGAGCTGTGCTATCCACATACCTATTTGCCACTTATATTTGTGATATTCCCTGTTTTCCTCCCGCACGAATTTTGAAATATGCAGATGATGTCCTGTTGTGACAACCCATTTCTTCTTACTCTGATCTAATCTTTCTTTCACCGATAATCTTGATCAAATTCAGTCATTCTCTTCCTCATTGGGGCTAACCCTGAACCCCAGTAAATGTGTTGAGTGTTTATATAATTTTGCTAGCTCTCCACAGTGATTAATAACAATCCTTTATCCAGGTTGAACTCTCTCAAATATCTTGGTGTAACCATAGACAGTAATCTTCATTGGTCAACCCACATCCTCAACTGCGTTGGTAAACTGCGACGCCTTTCATTTCAAATACGAAAGCTCAGGCAGTTTCGTGCATCACAGTCAGTTATTTCTACTTTTATTTATCAATGTGTTTTCCCCATTTTACTCTGCTGTTCCCCGGTTATTTTTCCTGGTTTACTCAAACAGGACTTCAAAGTCTTGCGACGCGGTCTAACCATTATTAGTCGTGTCTCTTCCATTCCTGTGAGTGAATTAGCTGTAAAGCTTTCCGAGTATCACGTAACTTCCTGTGTGAAATTTGCCGAGAGGATTCTCACAGATCCGGACCACCCATTGCATGCAGAACTGACACTTTGTCATTCCCATCATTCAATGCGCTCCTAATTCCGCCAAATTTCATCTCGAATAATGCATACCGCAATTCATCCACACCGTTGGTTAGGTACATTATAACGGTTAGCATGTATGATTTTTTCAACTGAAATGTGAGCTCCAGTGCGTGCAAAAGTTATACACAATACAATACAATATAATACATCAACGCATCCCCAGACACACTCACACTTATCACCTTATCATTGCGTTCTCAGTCTGACCAGCTATAAATTGCTGTTGTTGTTTCAGAATGCAACCAGTTACAGCACGATCAAAGGAATATGCCAAACTGATGAATTTGTTCGCGAAAGCGGATGTCAATAAGAACGGAGTACTGACCAAAGAAGAACTGTTTCGTGTTCTTCAACACTCGCATTATAGCCCCGCGGAATTACAGGTGAAATGGTTTGTCATGTGGTACTATTTGACTTTGCCATATTGTTTTTGAGCGTTTTACTTGAGACGAATCACACTCGTGCAACCACCGATGCTCATTTTTTTCCTGGACGTTTACCATAATCATCAATTAAAACAATGTCACACAAATCACCATTCTAATTTATCACTTTCGGTTTGATTTTATTCTGTTTACTTCAGCAATTATTCACCAGTCTAGACCTGAACGAAGATGGTGTGGTTACGTTGGGCGAATACAAAGTTGCGCTGGGCATCGCATACGAGACACTTGAACAGTGAGTATGTTCTGTTTGCTGGTTGGCTGACTGGCTTTTTGGTTGGATGAGGCTTAGTAGAAAATTTGGGTTCGTCCGTCATTAAGCAATCAGCAATTCTGTTGCGCAACACCGTGGCCATTCTGTCTGGATAACACACTTTCACGACCAGGTTAACTGAGAAATCAATGCGGCTTATTCAAGATCCCGGCTTGAATTAGCGTCCAGTGCAGTTAAATGTTAACCAGCAACGCTTAGTTTCAACACTCAAAATCCAGCCTTTAAGTTCTAGTTTTCCTAAGCGGTCCTATTTATTGCATCCCTACAGAAATGACTAAACTCCTCATTTTCTCTCATTTTCCTCATTTTCTCATTGATTCTATGCCCGACGTCTGACTAATGATTCACTGGAAAAAAGTTAAGAGGCTCTCATGGAAAGGTATCCTGTTTAGAAATTCCTCCTTTTGACGTTATTCGTCGTAGATGTATCTTCAGCATTTCTTGTTTGTTCTTAAACCTTGATTAACTTTTCATGGAATACTTACTTGTATCGTCTAAACCGTCCAGGGCTAGATCATCTGACTTTACCGGCGCTGTGTCCTGCTTATACTTTAAAAAAGTTTTAAAATAACTCCCAGGTCTCTTGAAAATTAGTACCATTGTCCATGTGTATTTTAGTTTACTTCTTTAACCACTGAGGTTTCGCAAACGCCACAAATTCTCTGTAACTGGTAATGATCTAGACGAAAGTTGTCACAGTGGATTAAGTTGACCTTATACATTTTCGACTATTTGTCTGGCTGGATTATATGTCTGAAAACTTTCCTTCATCATCAGCCAAAACGACATCTTCAAAGTATGACTGATCATTTCGGTCAATCCGGTTTTCCACTTCTCTCGCGGGCATTTTGATCGATGTGTTGAGTAGTCGGACAAATCGATGATCGCCAACATTCTTGATCCATTCGTCATTCGTGACAGATTGATTCTTTGCGTGTTTCGTTACCGTAACAAGTACTATTGTGGTTCCGTGATAATCAAACATGCAGCCAGTGATGCGCGGAGCTGCTACCTGATTGGCTGGGATGGAACTGATTTGATTTTAATAGTTGCCAAATTTTATGCAATCTGTTTTACGTGTACCGAGTCAACGATTGCACACTTCCAACAGGTGTTTTTATTTTTATTTTTTCGTTTTCCTGTAAATGATCATTTTCACGGTTTTCTTTTTGGATCACAAATCGTGAACGTTACGGTGGTCTTATTTCGTGCATTGCCCTCCCATTGATTGTCACCTATCTTCACCCTGCCCCATCAACCCTGCCGGTTACCGTGCCTATCTGTTCGACATAACAGATGGGAAAAACTGTTCACCGAACTGGACCGGGACAATTCGGGTGATTTGAATGTGGACGAATTGAAACTGATGTTCCAACAAGCCGGAATGCCTGTTGCACGCGAGGCAATCGAGGAATGGTTGGCGGATTACGACCGAAATGGAGATAAAAAATTGAATCGTGCCGAATTCATGACCTTTGTAGCCAGCCAAGCAGAAAAACCACTCCCCTGAGTTGCCATCTTCCCACCGACCAACCCACCCACCCGCACACACACACACACACACACACACACACATACACACATGCTGTCCACCTTCGATCACTTTCGGAGAGTGGCGTGATGTGGAAAATTTAATCTTGCCGTGTTTAAATTAATGAACTCGCATGTGTTCTTCTTTTCCCGGGGTGGGGGGGGGGCAGATTCCGTTTTGAGAACTACTGGAACAAACCTTTTTGTCGTTGGTCTGAAATCGATCGGAATCAGCTTGTACCGGTAAGGAATTTTAATTTCACTTCTTTTATTAAATTGAAATATTATTATTATTATTCGGATCTGTTCCCCTGAGACTTTTCATTATTTATTTTTCAGTGTATATCCAACATCAATTTACTGTGAGTATACTACTCTCAAGAAATTTCTCGTCATCGAGTGAATTTGTAACGACACCGAGAAAATGTTTTTCGTGTGGCTAACCCCAAGTGGTCAATTCAGTTCCCGATAGGTTGCCACTAGGAGACCTATCCTGGAATCAGCCCAGAACATCTATGTACGGATACATTAATTTCACTTAGAACTCGGAAACAACTGGTCTTAAATCGATCGATCGAGAGGTCAGAGTGAAATCGATGGGGTAATTTTCGAGAGAGGGAACTGTGGTTCGCAGCTGTGGTATTCTATGCATTAAGGATGAATCGCATAACAGCCGGACGGATCGAGGGCCTTGCTTCTCGTAGGTGATCAACAAAACGAAACAGGCAACACATTTACGATGAGCAGTTTCAGTCGGATATATAGTGCACAACATAGTATGATGTCACAAAAACGTGCATTTTGGCTGAAAGAGATATATTTTCAAACATTTTCTGATCTTTTGCCAAACTCCAGCACCGAATTGAAGGGAATCAGCTCCAGATTTATTGCTGATATATTACGCTGTTTGTTGATTCCCTGGCCGCACACTCAACTATCGGTTTTATTAGTCTACCTTCGTCGCTTCAACGTGTTTTCTTAACAAGATAACGGATGATGAAAAGCTTATCTTTCTGCCTCCCTATGCGGTGCTCAGCTAGATGGCATGTTTGGCAGTAATCTTTTAACCTTTTGGTAAATAAAACGGGCCTTATTTCCGTATATCAGAAGACTGTACGTTATGTTGAGGTCAAGGATAAGACCGCATGAGACCGTGTGATCGTGGTACTTACTATGGTGGTCCTCGTGGTGCACCGGAAGAAGAGGCCAACACCCCGATTGCTGAGGGTGGTGACGATGCGCCGCCAGAAGTTCAGATGACTGAGACTCTGGTAGAGACTGAAGAAAACGGTGTTGATGTGGAAGCCCCGGAAACCGTTGAAGAAGAGTCGAAGAGTTATACACTCGAGGAATATAAAGCAATGAAGTCGTCTGCCAAGCCGGCTGTTACGCTGAAGGAGCACGTAAGGCCAATGATAGCAAAGATGTTTTTGCAAACATGGTTGCACATCGGAAGCTGAATGAAGTTTTGGTGGAGAGATGCCAGCCGAACACCACGCTCCACGACCAGCCATCTACAGCGATCAACCTGACTTAAATACACGGTCCTTCCGCCGGTCTTTCAGGTTCCGCCAGTATCACTCAGGGTTCCACATGTGAATACCGTAATCATGATCGCGTTTTTGTCTTCATCTATATTGTTCGATTGAGACTGCATACTGCACACTCTTAGACCAGTCCCTTACCCACTGCCTCACCCCACCCGCAATAAAATGACTTCATCATGCCAGAGAAGAGGATTACATGTCTTATCAGTACACTGCTGATCTCACAGAATTATCGTCGCATATATATATATATATATGGGGAAATGCAGAATAAAATAACTAAGTTCTGAAAGCAACTCAAATCTATCTAGGCGCGTATCCCGCATGCTTTATCCTCTGTTCTGTTGAATGTATACACTTAGCAGTTACCTATTGCGGATATATTCAGTCTGTGTATGCCCGCAGAAAATACTTCTCATTTCTGAGGAGCTGCTTCAAATTGAACCAATGCCCATCAAAAGAATGTTTCTAAAATTACTAACCGATTACTTCGGTTTCAACACTACAAGGTTTTCAAAATAAGACTATCAAGCAGAATGGATTCCCTTATTATAGTAATAATAAAGAGTTTCGGTTTGTGGACAACTACTCGCATTAACTCGTAATGCCGTATACCTTTATTGTCCCTTCCCTCCTTCATACATTCAAGGTCTCGCCTTAGTCGTTTAATTTTCCTAGATAACAATCATGCGTTTTCGGGTCACGTGCTCTTGGTATTCTCGTCGAACAACATTTTGATTGTAGCCGATGG
>UZAN01043845.1:1858-14182 GCA_900618425.1 Echinostoma caproni
GATTGTACGAAGAAAAGGAGCAATCCACGAGGACGTTTTCCGTTCATATTTTCTTCACAATCAACTCTGACTCCAACTGTGATATTTCTTTGTTTTACTTCTGTTTGTTTTACCGAGCACGGTTTTCCGCTCAGGTGTATATATAAGCTGGTTCCTGTTCAAACCCACGCAACACGTGTGACACGCTTTCGCTTTGCTACTGCATTTATTGCTTGCATTGTTTAGCGTCACCTCAGTACTTTTCGGTACTATCTAGTGCCACGATTCGCCAATAAACGTTTACGACTCTCACGAGTGTTTTTGTCTACCTAGGGCAACGAGACACTAGGAGGTCGCGCGCACTTTGAGACTCGTAATGAGACTTACCGGCAGGCCGTCAACAACGGTTAGATTCACCAGCATCCGGGACATCAGTGAAGAATTTCTCAGGAAGAATTCCAGAGAAACCCATCCTACTTTTAAACATTTCTATGCGGGATCCTCTAATTCGCCTTCTTTCTAGCGAAAATAGATCGAGGTCCCTTAATCTTTCCTGGTATGATTTACCTCTCTGTCTTTCTACCATGTTTGTAGCTAGTCCCTGCACTTTCTTCAGGCAGGCAGGGTCTGCTTTGTGCAGATATGCCCATGCTTGGACCCAGTATTCTAGATGAGGCCTTACTATCACTTTATATTAGGGGAGAAATATTTCCGGTTTTTCTGCATCAAAAAGATCTGAGCCGGAAAAGTTCTCCCCGTGCCTTGCAAGCTGCGATTTCGCATTGGCTGCCAAAGCTGAAATCCGAATTCATTAATACCCAAAGATCCTTGGCAGTTTCTACCGGTTTGACTTCAAATACTCCCCACGTTCCGGTAGCAACTAAGGGGTCTGTTTGCTTGGTCAATAGTTGACACTTGGTCGCATGCAGTGCCATTCCCACTTATTTAATCACTCAACCACCCGTTCAATGTCATTCACTAGGTTAACCCTACCATTCGATCCCACCACCTTCACGTCATCCACGAAGACGAAACAGGTGAGTTGGTTACCCCCTCCCCCAAGTCGTTGATGAATAAGAGGAAGAGTAACGGTCCGAGAACCGAACCTTGAGACACTCCACTGGTCAATCGAATGAACTGAGAGCTGGCCTCCCCTACTCTCACTGTGAAGGTTCGATTTGTGAGAAAAGCGGTTAACCACGTATGCAGATTTCCTCCCAGCCCAAAGCTTTTGATTTTGTGAAGGAGCACTCTGTGGTTCACAGAGTCGAAAGCTCTGCTAAAATCGAGGTAGCGAACCTCGAAGGTATGTCCTTCATCTAACCTTTTTGTGAGTTCATCCAGGTCGCACAGAAGGTTAGTGAGACAGGATCTATGTTTTGAGAACCCGTGCTGCGCCCCACTTAGTAGGGTGTAATGAAAAGATGTCGACAAACATGTTCCCTTATAAGCTTCTCCATGCATTTGCAGAGGATGCTGGTGAGGCTTACTGGTCTATAGTTTCTTATGTCGGATTTCTGACCGCCCTTGTGAAGCGCTACCACAGTAGCTGTCTTCCAGTCACCAGGAAGAACTCTGCCCGCTGGTGACACTTGAAACAGCAGGCTCACGAGGATAGCAAGGACATCCGCTAGTGGTTTAAGGATGACTGGATGAATCCCGTCTGGCCCTGGTGCTTTGTTTACGTTGATTTCCGACAGAACCCTGTGCACCTCCTCTGGTGTCACTACTATGACCTCAATAGTCTGGATATGTTGACCCCTCCAGATGGGATAACCCACCATCTGTCCTCCTTGAGCACACTTCCAAAGTATCCCCCTAGTACTATGGCAAAATCCTGGTCCCACTGTGACTATTTTATCGCCCTCCAGGTTAACGGCGCATATTTCGTCCCTAAACACCCTCTAAGACTGCACGTGACCATATTACCTTTTCGGCTTTGCCCTCTCCTTTTGGGTTAGACGTAGTTTGTATTTTCGCTTTTCGCTTCGAAAAACGCACACAACCTCGTTCCTGTGTCCTACGTAACGCATCCACGACAGCTGCGATCCTACCTCCCGATATCGTTTCCAGCTGTCGTTAAGACGGCTTATTGCCTTTCCAANNTTCCTGTGTCCTCCGTAACGCATCCACGACAGCTGCGATCCTACCTCCCGATATCGTTTCCAGCTGTCGTTAAGACGGCTTATTGCCTTTCCAATGGAAGCCTTCCACCAAGGTGGTTTACCGAATGACTTTCGCAGTTTCAGAGGCGTGAACTCATCCTGCAATGCAAGTAAGTTCTCCTCAACTATTCTCCAGACATCCTCCACTAGAAGCCTATCTTCGGCTGGCTGCCAGACGAGCTCAGCTGCCTTGCGGTCCATTAACATCTAATTTTCCGAAGCAGCGCACCTTGAGTTCATGTGGCTTCGGTAGCCTTGTTTCTAGTGTGAACTTAATGACCACGTGGTCGCTGTTTCCAATTGGGGGGTAGTATCCGACTTCCTGCTCATTCCTATCGTACCGTGTGATAACAAGATCCAGCAGAGATGGTTTCTATCCCGACCTAAAACGCGTATTTTCTGTTACGTGCTGGTGCATTGCTTTGAGATGCAGCCAATCTACAAAGCCCTGCTCCTGTATATCGTTCAAATAACTGCCGATGTCCCATTTCATACCTGGTAGGTTGAAGTCCCCAGTATGAGGCATTCGTGCCAGCATATCCATTGCTGACCGGAGCTGCTCGTCCTCCGTTTCCATTGCACTGGAACTCCAATATACACGCGGTATGTTGGTTTTGTGCCCCTCGGTGGTGATGGTGACTGAGCAAATCTGTAGGTTGCTCGTGCAGACTTGAATATCCAACCGAAATTGTTGGATATCCTTCCTAACTAATATGAGTACTCCACCACCCTGCATCTGTGAACTCCGATTTCGTCTATGAATCTCATAGGCTTCACGAGCCAGTGCCGGGACATGGTCATGACTAACGAGCCGTGATTCTGAGACGGCTGCTTCGGTCGCTTTGTATTCATTTGCTATGTTTAGGGTTTCTCCCCACTTATTCCCTATACTGCATACATTTGTACATAATACCAAAACTTTACCGTCCCGTATGTCTAACTCCCTCCGGACTCTTAATTTTCCTGTTCTCGCGTGACCCTCGGACGCAGTGCCTGAGGGAACAACAAGTTTTTTGACGTGTCTATAATTTGTTCTATAAATGTACCTGTTCTACGCCCTAAGGCCGAGTTCATCTCACTGTGCGTTGAGGTTTTCCTGAGCGGTGTAGTGGACCCGGAGCCATCTACGGAGCCATCGCTGTCCTTACTCACCTCCGAATCCGGCTGCACGCATTTTTGCCACTGCTCACTTTCTAAACTATCCTCTATGACTACGACAGGGGATAGTCTACCCAGCCTTATCTGCCGTGGAACCTGTTTCTTAAGTTGGGGGTTCATTGACTTCCGCTCAACCGGCCATATGTTGCCGTTCGGTTGCCATGTGTTCTGACTCCTGGGGATGTCAGGCACTACTTTATACCTCCCACAGATAGCATCCAGAATTCGCTCGGAGTTTGCGAGCAATTTATCTCTACAAGTTGGTTCCACGAACTCAGAAAGTAAGGGTCTGGCCCTGCGAAATCCCGCTGGTTCCGAGTTCTTCCACCCTATATATCCTCCTTATGCTAACGGGTAGCATGCCAGCTGCCCGTAGGGCGCCTTGAACTCTTCTCCGGTCCATCACTTAACGAGACTTANTGAGGGGTTCTTCACCGCTCAAGATCAAGACCGTCTTTTGTCGAAATCGCGCTAGATTTGCCTTTCTTTTCAAGAGCTCTAGGTTCGCCTGGACTTCGCGCAACTGCACTTCCAGGGATTTGAGTGTACTTGCACAATCGTCCTGTACTTTTCTCCTTTGTATTCCGGAGTTAAAAATCTGGGGCTCTTTCTCTACGCCACGGTGCTTCGGCTGATGACTCGTTCTGGCTTTAGGGTCTGGGTTTGGCGTTTTCAGACCAACACCCTTAATCAAAGCCGGAGCATCTACATTCGTTTTTACTTTTTTCGCGGCTGAAACTTCGGCGTACGTTCTCGCCTTGTCTCGAGTGACAGGTGCATCACTCTGCACTGCTACTGGTGTGCACTGTGCTGAGACGACCTCTAATCGTGTCATAACCAGCGCATTTTCGGCTGCTCGAAAGCCATGAGGACAAACTCATTGTAACCCTGCGCCTTGACAATGAAATGCGTAATGTTCTGGTTTTAGGCCAGAGCATTTCTCATGAGCCCACTTTGGCACAAATCGCGTTCTATACCTTTCACAACGCGCTTCCCACAACTAACACTTAGACATGGAAACGCCGCTCGCGGCATGTCAAAAAAGAACGATAAAAACGTTACACAAAAACGGGTTACGGCATCTGGAAAACCTCAAAAAACGCTATACGCAAAATGTAAATACAAATACTAAAAGCTAACACCGTAAATGTAATGCGGCCTCTTAAGAGGTCGAAGTAAATTTACTAAACATTCTCTCGGACTAATTTTCTGTGAGTAAAATGTGGAATATCGTAAGATATTCCAAGGAAATAGTGCCAAAAGGATTTTCAACGAGAGCACTTAAAAATTTCAAATCACACGCGAATGTACGAAGAACTATCGCCAGGAGGAAATTTGTCTTCGGAATATACTTCCTATCAAAATGAGGGAGAAGACATCCAACAAAAATTTTGGGAACCGCAATCACAAATTTCTTACTGTAGCTAAAATGACTGAACTGTTGTCATTGTTTTGTTAATTGCTGTTTTCCTCTTCTCCATTTATCTGCTGTGCGTCCTCCCCAGACTGTAGAATATCTTTCCCTCATTCCAGATAGTGAGTGAGTCTGTCAAAGGTTTGGGGTTTACACCCACAATGGAAAATCTGGCTCCGTCAATGGTTGTTGGGCGCGGCTGTCTCCACCGCTTTGCCCACGCGCGTCAGAATTCCGGATCAGGTTGAGAATCACACCCTGTACCTCACCTACAAGGTGTTTTAATGCTAGGTGATTAGCGTGTCAGTCCAACTCAAAGCGACGAACACCTGAATAATATAAATAATATATACCAGACAATCCGTTAACGGTGAAGCCCCAATACCCATTGTTCCTTGTACTCAGAAGTCATTCCATATGTATCGACTTTGAAACCGTTTATTTACAAGCCAGTTGCCGTCCTTTTTGTACTACTGTTCACCTTTTTGTATCGACTGCATCTCTTACTCTGAAATTAGGAATCTTTTACCTTCACTATTCTCCTTCTGTTCCTCGAACCCGTTTTCGCGCATCATCTCCCGAGCGGATATTCTCTCATCCAGTTTTGTGTCTTCTTCAATGTCCTTCATAAGAGAAACGTTTACATTGATGTGCTCTCCATCATCTCCATCATCACTCTCAGTGCTCCGTTATATGATCTTGTGAGCTTTGTGTTTCTTTTTTACCGCAATGAATCTTTACGATATGTTTTGTACCTGTTTGAAAATTACGTTCGAACTCTCTTTGTACTTTTAAGTTTGGATCTCGACCGATATTGTACGTTACATTGTTGTACATTTGATCATGCGCACTAGCGTGATTCACGGGCTTCATGAAATATACCTTAATTATTATTATTGTTATTCCGAGAATAGATGCACTCAAGGGCACTGCAAGAACATGCCCAGGCGTGCACTAGGTACCGAGAAGTACAGGGGCCGTCCCTCCTGGACCTCATAAATACGACGAGAGAGGAATTTAATCATTATTACCCTCCATCCACCGCTAGGTAAAAGCGACCACCAGTAGTTATCACTATAGAACTTCGTCTTATGCGCTGTAAAAGTACTCTTAAGATGTCCAGGAGATACTAGGCGATTGATGCAACGAAGACTAAAGCTCAAGCTGCGGAGCTGGAGTGGTTTCCTAGCCTGGAAAATGCAACGATAGACTGCTGCACTGGAGCCTTATCAAGCCAAATATCTTGCTTCTGCAGGATGAATTCGCTACCCTGGGTTTCACGGCAGCGAAGAATAAATCACCTTGGTGCAGCCCAGCAATAAGGAGAGCGATACAGTGTAGAAATAAGAGCTGGCACACCTATAGATCAACGGGCTGCCACCGATCTTGGGGATAGTACACCAGGGATAGAATCAAAGCAGTGGCAGTTCAGCGGAAGCTCAAACGATAATTCGAGTTCAAGCTGGCAAATTGTGCCAAAAGTTACTACCGCTATGTCTAATCTGAGGGAGGGCTCAGTGAAAAGGTAGGGCCTCTGATATTGGAGGACGGAGCAGTAGTAACCCATGAAGTGGATATAGCAGTGCGATTCGAGGACTATTTCAAAAGCTAACATAGTATGGATCAAATGGATACTACGCAAACTGACCTCTACACCGCTGGACCGGGCATCCCCGAACAACAGGTAGGGTTGGAATAGGTGCGTAGGACTCTTGGTGAGCTCATCGTTACCCAACCCGACGGACCAGATGACATTCACCCAGACTTAGTTGAACGCAACTGAGGCTCTAGGTGGCCCACTTTGCCACCTGTACAACAAAATTCTAGAGCAGGGCAGGATAACACAGGATTGGAAAACTGCAATTGCGGTTGCCATACGCAAGAGAGGACTGAGACAAAAAGGGGAGAGTTATCGTCCAGTAAGTCTCACGAGCATCTTGTGCAAAGTTCTAGAGCGGATCATTCGAACCCACTTAGGTAAATACATCACTCACCACCGCCTGCTGATTGCGGCCCTGCACGGGTTCCTAAACGGAAAATCGTGTCTCAGCAACCTGTTGCACTTCTTAGATGAAGTCAGAGCGAGACTAGACGAGGGTAAAAAAGTGGAAGCATGCTATCTGGACTTTAGCAAGGCATTTGACTCAGTGTATCATTGCTTACTTTTGGCCAAGATAGATTCTCCGGGGATAAGGGGGAACATCCAAAAGTGGTAAACACCTTTCCCCTCTGACAAGATCTTTAGGTTAGGGTCAGAAAAATGAGCTCACCAGGGCAAACTATTGCTAATGGGGTGCCACAATGCTCAGTTGTAGGCCCACTCATGTTATTGCTCTACATTATTGGTCTTCCTGAGCGCCTTGGCTCGCCTGGCTTTCTATTTGCGGACGACGTTAAGGTTGTTGGATCAGAAGGGAGAGCAGACTAGCAAGGATATAGGTGGGGTGTTCAAGTGGTTGAGTAAATGGGATTTGCCATTTAACATAGGAAAGAGCCATGTCCTGACCACTCGAGACGAGGGGCTGGTCGTGGAAAGTAGCTTCGGAGGCCTTTCACCAGGAACGGCGCAGGTTAGAAAATTAGGAATCATAGTGACGGCAGACTACGAATGGGCAGAACAGTGTACCGCAGCGGCGCAACGTGCCCGTAGAAAACTTCTTAGACTGAGGTCGGCACTGATATATAGAAAACCGGGAGTATTCGTACCCCTATACAGGGCGATTGTGCGACCGCATCTAAAGTATTGTATACAAGCTTGGGCTCCCTTCTTCGAAAAATACGCCGCTTGTCTCGAGATGGTCCAAACATCAGCCACAAGGATGATCGAAGAACAGCGAGAGAAGCTGTATATGTAAGCTTGCAATATCTCGAACTCTTCTCTTTCGAAGTGACCTGGTAGATACATTCAAAATTATGAATGAATCATTAGGGACTGATCAGACAGTGTTCTTCGAGAGGTTGCAAAGCAAAACTAGGGGGCACGAGTATAAACTGAAGAAACTACGCAGGAGACTAGCAGTGTGCTTTAACTTCTTCAGAAACAGGGTAGTCAACTCCTGGAAAAGTTATCACAGTAGCTGGTGGAGTTAGGGAGCGTAAATGCCTTCAAGGAGGAGCTCGATAGGCGTTGGTTGGACTTATATCTCGAACTAGACGCGCGGGATAGGGTCTCAAATCAATTTTTGGTTCTTTGGTTTAATATAACCCAACAAACGTGAGGTCTCTCGCCAGAACAAAGAGAAGATATTTTTATTTTATTCCTCTTCCCTTGCAGAGGCGGAGACGACTGGAACGAGCAGAAACCGTAGAAAGCCACAATAAAGAACACTCATAGTGATAAGGGCCAACACGTGGCTTACCACCGAAGGAACCTTGGACGCTCGATTAACCGTGGCCATCTTCTGTCCTGTGCAATCTGACCTGACCTGACTCCTGTTTCTTGAGATTCATGGTAGGCTCACATCAGTTGATTTCGTCTTACACATGACAGGACATAGCCGAGGCCAATCAAGTATCGAGAGTTCTTCCAGTTGTTTGCACAGATCTGACGCCCACCACTGTATGGAGTAATCCGTTGGTCGTCCCGCTAAATAAGAATTTCAGTTTAGTTTGTATCCAGGACCGTGACGGCAATTGCCAGTTTCCAGGTTCTTTCATTTGTGAGTTCCTTGGATCCCCCTGTGCCACCATAATAGGAGAAATTAAATTACTCTTCTTTTGGAGACAAGGCAAGTAGGCTCGGATATCCCGACCTGCAGACACTGATTCCTCTTCTTGTAGTTAGGATCATTTGTAAGCCGCTTAGCGGGCGATCTGTCCGGCAACTAAAGCAATAAAAGGATAAGCCTGCAAAATCCAAGGAATAATGAAGGATTCAAGATTGAAATTGTCCTGATTAATCAGATGGACAGGAGTGGGAAAGATAAGCAATAAAAGCAGAAAAAATACTGCTAAAGAGATGACGCCAACGGTAGTGTTAGGTGTACGAGCCATTGAGATTTGGAAGGGATGAAAACAACTTATCAGCCGAGATCCTTTGCTAAGATCCGCGCAGTGGTTCTGTCAGTCGGGTACCTCCGATTACAATACTTGCTCCCAAACTATCTAGCCGGTGTTTGAGGCTCACGACGGACGTAGCCTCTATTATCTCCGGGAGTTTATCTTAGTCGTTTGCTACTTTTTCTGTAAAGAACTACACCTGGAGTCTGAACCTGACGCGGTCCTTTTAAATTGAGGCTATGATCTCTCAAGTTCTGGTGCTCACTAAATGGCAGTAGCGGTTGCGCGTCTATGCTGACATAGCCTTAGAAGAGTTTAAAAGCTTCAATGAGGTCTCTTCTCCTTCTTCTCAGATCTAGGAAGAACAGCCTCATCTGATTCTATTCTTCCTCGTAAACCCTCTCGCTTAGTTCATGGAACCACCTGATGAATCGCCTCTGGACCTGCTATAATAGCTTTATGTCTCTAAATAGGCAAGATCCTAGGTCTACACGCAATATTGTAAGTGCGGCCGGACGAATGCTTTATGCAGTGGCGGTAGTACATCAGGTTTCCCCAAGCGCACTACTCGACGCAGCTGGCAAAGAGCCCTTACTGCAGTCAGGGCAACCCTTCCACATTGTGCCCAAGGCTGAAAGTTCGCAAGGGTCGTCACTACAAGTTCCTTAGTGGTAACCCTATCTGGTGTAGCTGAGCATCACCTACAAACCCTGGGTTCCGCGCAATGTGTTTGATGCCTACTACCACCAGGTCAGGTCAGGTCACAGGACTTGTGGACTTGTGTCCAGGTTCTTGCACTCGGAGCTACGTGTTCTCGTGATGCTTCGACTGACAAGTTTTCCTTTGACTCAGCTTATCTGCAGTAGCTGGATGCGGATACGATCCTTCCCGTTCACTGGTATTCCATTCTGGAGAATAGAAATGTTCATTCATAATTTGGAAAAAGGGGGATACAATTGTGTGGGTCCCACTCGTTTGCCCATCACTGAACCTTGTCCAGGTTCTCTTGCACTGATGCATCCACCAGACCAACGATTTTCACCTCATCTTCGAAATTGAAGCATGGGTTACCCAAGTTTTAGTAGAGGTCATCGATAGAGGGTAGGAATAGTAGGGACCCGAGGACTGAACCTTGAGGTAATCCATTATGCATATTCACCTCAAATGACACTTCCTCCCCTAGTCGCACTCCTAATGTTGTTCCAACGAGACTTGCCCTGATCCAGACCAATATATTGTCTGCTAAACCGAACCACTTGGACAACAGTAATCGATGGTTTACTGATTCTAAGACCTTCTGGAAATCCAAGTAGATTACCTCGACCTTTTCTACCCCGTCGATTATCCTCGTTACTGTATCCAAGTAACGCAGTAGTTTCAACAAGCAAGACTTCTTACGTTTGAACCCTTAGTGTGATCCGGCAGCCAGTCCTTGCCGTTTCAGGTGGTTACCTATTCTGTCTCGGGTCACTCCCTCCATTACCATCAGCACCTGTGGCAATCCGGGCCTACGATATGACGCATACCATGGAGCGACACGTTACTGTTTTCTGGCAACTGTAATGAAGAAAGCCTCCCAAGTAACGTCAGAAAAGCACCCACGCGTCACAAACCATAGGTCGATTGTACCAAACAATCAGAAACCGTGCGTCTCAGATAGAAGCTGAAACACACCAGAAATACTAGTATGCAATTGGCGAGGCTTGGTTGACCAATGAACTTGTTTTGTACATATTATCTAATCCTTCTGATTTCGTTCAATAAACAAACTACTATTTCTATGGCCTTTTTCTCGTGCCCAAGTTACATGGGATACCGTCCTGCAAGTATCAGTTTGATCCAAAGCTTACGTCTCGTCCGTGATTACAAGTCTATGCTTCGTATTTTATGATGAGTGCATACTACAATTACTACAGCACCACATAATTTTGGCTGATAGGTTTGAAATTTACCCTGGCGACTTTGTTTCTACTCTTTTGGATAGGCGTGATGATGGCGTATAGCCACTCTTTCGGCACGGTTCCAGTTTATAGCGAAACATTGAAGAGCTCCGCTAGCGGACCTGCCACTATCGAGCTAGTGGTTTCTGGATGGTCGGATGGATGCCGTCCGGTCCGGCTTCCTTGTGCTTAACTAACTGAGATGCTGCTTTCCATTGCTTTGCCGTCAACTGAGTGATTGTTCATTGCTGCTTTATCTCTGAAATAGGTTGGTCAGGGTATCTTGTTGTTTACCCTGTATACATGTCGAAAACTCTCCGTAGCAGTCAGGTTTGCCCCCATCCCTTGTTCATCTCTCACGCTGTACACATTACCTGACCTGACCTTGACCTTGACCGCGTGATTCTAAAATTTGACGTGGGGACTCCTCGGATCAATTAAGTCGCAAAACCAAGGAAGGAGCCGAAAATTCCGGAATGTAGAAACTGGGAAAAAGGTTTTAAAAGTTTGGCAAAGGAAAACGCACAAGGTGAGCCAACATCGTACTGTGTCTCTTGGCGGGATTCAATTGACCTAAAGCGCAATACCAGCGGTTTTCCAATTCTACTGTAAGGAATATTGTATATCCGAGATTTCTACCGCACAGTAACGAAGGCTTTATCTTAATAGCATCCGCAGTTTTACTCCTACTTTTCTATCTGCTCACGTTTGATCTCTGTTCATAAAATTTCTAAACTCGTTTAAACGATTGATATGGAGCTTAACCATAATGGCATGGGCACCAGAACCAGGTCATCCACAGGGAAATGCATGACAGCCACGTTAGTCCAGGAATATCCGTGTGGGAAGGATAGCTGTACTGCTGAGGTTTTTGACGAAGGCATAGGCTGTGACACCTGCAGCACTTGGCAACACAAACGACTGAAGTGGGTGTGCCCAGCCAGCACAACTTTACCGAGGGACCTTAAAAAAGAGGAAGGCAGGCACCCAGACCTAAACTTAAGCCCAAAAAGAGGGGGTGAATGNCCTGTTCCACCCTCGGTCGAAATCGAGGAAAGGACAGTGCCTGACAAAGTGAGCACAAAGGCAAAAAGACAGAAAAAGAAGAGCGGAAACAAAGGGGGGCACCTGCTAACATGATACCTAATAGTGAGATCACAGCCACCGTTGAGAACCTAGCTAGGCGGATGGATGGGCAAGAGGAAAACCTGAATCGTCTCAGGAAGGAAAAAACATCTTAGCTCAGGTGTTTGAGAGGCTGCGAAAGAACACAGATGTAGCCATTGGTAGACATCGCAACGTTCTCATCCACGGTGTACCAGAACCGTTCATGAGGCAAGGTAGACTGAGGGAACGGTACATGCGGGGGCACTTGGCCACGTTGTTAACAGCGGTAGCGCTCCCCGACCATGTAGGGCTCAAAAGAGTACTTGGTCTTGGGCAGTGGAGGGACTAGAATGCGATAGGGGCAGAAGAACCTAGGCCCATCATAGTAGAATTCGGAAACCCCAGGCATAGGGACAGGTTCTTAGCTGAAGCCGAAAAGAACCGGACAACCTCGGGTGGCAATGTCCGAGTGACACCCGATGCTCGGCCTAGTAGGAGGTTGAAATCGGAAACCATTGCGTGGGTGGCGCAAGCGCATCAAGCAAGAGTCGTTGTGCCCAAA
>UZAN01043845.1:24872-36786 GCA_900618425.1 Echinostoma caproni
TTCAAGAACTTTTTTTGGGAGGCTAAGACAGTTGCTAGAAATGCATTTAAGTATGCGTCCTTCAGAGTCCTTGAGTCCGTTAGGGAGAAACGCGGGACCGGTTGAGCAGTCGAAAGCGACGTTAGAGGTGGTCGACGTACGGTTTGAGCTTACTTTGGTAGGGGGCTATCTTGGGAAGGTATCTCACCATCGGTGGGACTTTCTTTATCAGCCTCTCTGGCGGATGACCTTTCTCACCCTTCCTCCGAAAAATGGCTCTGTTGTTGCCGTTATCCAGCTGGGAGGTACACCGCAGGAACAACCATTCACTGGGAGAAGAGTTGGTCCTTTATCGGCCTACGGTAGCTTTCGCGGTGTACACAAACGCACCTGATCGCGACTAAGAGGATCCCCGAGGAGCCCTCTTCTAGTATTAGGTGGGGCTAGTTTGCAGACCGGACTGGGTTTAGTCTGTTTGTTACTTTTCAGCTTCTTTTGCTTCTTATTCCCAGATGCCTTGATTGAAGTCTAATTCTGTTCTATAAAACTGTTGTTTGCTGAGCTGGCCGCCATTGGTTTAAGGCAGACTACTGTCTCGTCTAAGCGTCTGGGGCCTGGGAAAAAGGGTCGAGACTTAAGAACTTTTGTGTCTAACCGAACTGCTGAGATGAAGGCGCTTCTCAACGGTTCGGCGTCTCTAGGATCAACTTTTGGACCTTTTAGGTTGGGTTGTGAAAGTCTCACATGCAGCGGTTTATCTATGGAGACACCTTTCAAACCTAACCAGGAGCGTTTAAGAGTGGGTGTTTCGATGAGAACATCATTGGCAAGCTTGGAAGACCCCATTTCAACAAGAAGGCCGAGACGTCTGGGTGAACCTTTGGCGGTTAGCAAGGTACAGCTAAGGGACTTGAATTGATGCGGTTGTAGAAGGCTGCATATATGCTTACATATGCTTTCTAAAGTGTCAGACATAGAGAACCGCCTCCAGAAAATAACCCGCTTGCCACATTGTTCGCTATCCTTTAATTTTTTTAGTTGCGTCGAGTATTTCTTCCTGCGAAAGCTTAAGAGCCGTATTCGCAGCGCAGGTTGTTGAGACTGACGTTAGGAGCAGAGCATATAAGTTGGCTAGCAGGTCGCCAAATATACTCAGCCTAGCTTTAAGGTCGTTTATTTCTAAGGCTTGCTCGTGAATAAGTCCCAACAGATCGGTTGAAGAGTGTTCCGAGCCCAAGGTAGCCTCGTCTTGACGCATTGGAAAGGTATCTTCGTCTAGAGACAGAGGGAGCTGGTGAGCGGATAAAATGACCAAAAATTCAGTAAGGATAGTATATTTTCTTAATTTCAGAAAGGCAAGTTAAGATAGTGGGGGCTATGGACTAGCGAGAAATTCGATAGCAAGGCAGGATCAAATTTCGAACCTACCGCACAGGGTCAAGGTCAAAGTCGGCATATCGTCAGTACGCAGTAAACAGTGTCAAGGTAGCCTGCCAGAGCCTTTTTTCTACAATCAATGTCCATAACAACTGCGTGAGCACTTATAACTAATAACTCCATACCCTCTCTCAGGGCTCCCTCAGACGGAACATTTGATTATACGCCCTACCATGCTTTACGGGCTTCGGGAAACATACCGTTACTACTATTACATTATTCCTTCTGCATGATTTTAGCAAATTGGGCCTGCTGAACCTCATTGTGCTTTTGGCTTCTCGTAGTAGCCTAACTACCTCATTTCCTCACCTTTTATGGTGATTCGACGCTTGCTGATTCCCAGAAAAACCTGAAGCTTTTTCAAGTATACTTCGTTGCCCAAAGGCTCTGGTTACGGTAGTGGCGTAACATCCCAAAATATGAGGTCTTCTAAAACTGACTGTTTTTTAAATGTATTTCAAACAAGAAATATTGAATTTAGGTGGCATTGAACCGATTTTGATTTGGTTAAATTTTTATTCTTTATCTAAAGTTAATTTGTTTAAATTAACTTCAATGGACTTTTTCCTGGAATTATAAATGCCGCAACGCAATATCAACGATGCTAGTACTACCACCGCGCACGTTGACTATGCTGTTGTTTCGAAAGAATGATAAAATACTGCTACGAATCGCTGGAAGGATTCTTTGAGGACTTCCGTGAATTCCAAAGTGTCACCGGCACATTCTTCTAACTTTGTGCATTAATGACAGCCGAGCAACTGATACAAGAGAGAAAGTTTGGTTGGCAACTTACGCAGCCTGAGTATCTTCTATGCTACTTCATGAAATATTACTGTGTAAATCATCACAGGCGCTGCAAAACTGCAATTAGGTGATTTCGGTTACCATTTTAACGTATTTAACCCGTTTTAGTCTGAAACAAATTGCTTTTTCGGCATTTGTTGAAATTTGCGCGATCTGTAGGGAGCACTGAGTGATGAAATGTTTTCTGGTGCACAATTACGACTTCCATTTGGGTCGGCGAGGTTTCAATACAAGTAATCGTCGCCTATCAGAAAAAAAGAAGAGGAAGTGTGTATTTTAATAGACACTTTGAGAAGTACTCGCGAGCTAAGGGATTTCTCCATACAAACGTTCAAGAGGCCGATAACCACGGTGGATATAAAATTCATACGTCAAAGAAGGTATCGATTGGATTCACGGGATGATGCGGTGAAAGTTTGAGATATGCTGGAGAATCAGCGAGAGATGATGATAAGGCTTAACAGAGGCGTCTTTTGTCACACATTTTGTGTCTAAGGTTATGCTGCACTGCAAGTTTAATGATGTTTCGTAAGCGGACGCCATGCAACAGATAAATGGTTGTGGGTACGTGCTTTTGTAGGCTATGCTTACAAACGACACGATTAAGTAGAAGTTTCTTATACAATATCTTGCCGAGTGAGAATGACGGGAGCAGTAAATCTGCCTCAAGGACCATGAGAGCCGTGCTCAGTCTTCACACAATGCAAGACAATACTAGTCGATCGTAGCTTTGCTCAGTATGGTGCGATTTTGGAATATCTTCCTTCGTTTGATGTAGTATTTTGTCGTTTCCATTTGGTTAAGAATATGAAAATAATGTAACCAGGTGTCTGTTATGCAAACGTTCAAAAGCAGCGCATTTTTCAATGGATGCTGAGCATAGTGTGACAACGACGTATCTTTTTATGGAATCCTAGCCGCCGTAGAAAGTCGCACATGGAAGCAGGTGGTTATTTGCGTTGAACGTGGTTAGCATACCGAGAGCAGTGAGCAGAATATGCTGTGAGGACTAGGTTGACTTTAGGTAACCCCAACTACCAACCAAGTGGAGATGCAACATAAGCATCTCAAGACAGGCTTGTCTCCTTGATCTTCATCAGTGGGGGTATTTGAAAATGTGCCACAACGAGTAAGGTCCTTGAAAGAGATGCATGGAAATTACTTGGCTAAAGATTCTATGAGGCGGTATCCAACCTCCAGCGGGATGCTATCGGTTAAAACGTTGCTTACACGAGTATCACCATATGCGCGAAATAGATTATTATTTAACCGAAAGTCGTATAAGGTTGCGAGAAGCATTCACGAGAGAGGGTTCTTCCTGGCAGTGGATTGTAGGAGCAAGGGTCATAAAGTAGTTACGTATCCTGCCGTAAAGCTGATCATGATTTACGGACCAATGAGCTCTTTGATGCGGTCAAATATAGACAGACCCAATGATTCGGTCACCTCCAATTGCATTTATCTTTTTCAATGTACTTGCAGTTCACGGTAGGTCGGACGGACTGAACGCCGGCTGTCTACCAGAATTAATGAGCATGTTCCGATTAACTTATCATTTTGAGGAGGAAAACTTACAGCAAGCGCAGTAGTACGACATTTGCTGGATAGCAGACACTGTATTGACAAAAACGTAAAGCTTTCCGCATTGTGGTTAAATTCCAAGGATGCTAAGGTTTGCTGAGGCTGTTGCCATTAGCCATTTAAAACCTGAACTGTTCGTGCAAAAGGCCTTTGTATTAAAGCTGTCATTACTATGGTGATTCCCCCCTTCCCTCTAATCATCTCGACCGTTTTATTACATCATCGTTGACACTTCACCTTATTCATTTTCTTATAAGGTAACTTTCTTTGACCTACCTATTGACTAATGGTTTTAATCCGTGAACTTTTATTTTTACGTTATGTAATGTTTTCTTCAATTTTGGTTTTGTTATGGGCCACT
Source organism: Echinostoma caproni (assembly GCA_900618425.1). Lineage (NCBI taxonomy): Eukaryota > Metazoa > Platyhelminthes > Trematoda > Plagiorchiida > Echinostomatidae > Echinostoma > Echinostoma caproni. The sequence goes on from UZAN01043845.1 coordinate 29,038, forward strand.
TCTTGGTACCTGGCGTAATTGTGTACGTCTCCAACCAACGAAATATCTTTTGGAGACGGATGTCTCAAGTGAGGATTTTTTAATGGATTGGACAAAGGGGATTGATCAAATGACCTTGAATAATAATACTAATATTAATAAAACCGCGTTTGGATGCTATGCGCTTACCCCTGGTCTTTCGTTGCCCTCCACTATAACGGCTTGTCTCTGCGTTGGCTTAAATTCGACGAAAAATTTGTCTTGCAGATTAACGATAGCCTGTTTTATTAACTTTTAGCTGTCTTTTTACGTCATCCGAATCGCACTTCAGCGACGCGTAGCCAAAGTCGATACAAATCCCGAAACAAAACGCGATTGGTTCGTAGTATTCTACGGTACTAGATTAAGCAAACTGCAAAATGAACAAGAAAGCATACCTAAACTGTATGACCAAAAGCATTCAAGCGTCCGAGAACCAGATACAATGTCCAAAGTGAGTCCACAAGTCGATCATGTTGTCTCCCCAAGTCAAATTGAAATGTGGCGGTCATCGGGTCAAATAAACAATTACGCGTAGGTGCTTGTGTGTGAAAAAATACATCAATAAACAAACAAGCTGTGAACTGAGTCTTGTCAAAGGAAATCACTACGGGTTGAGAGGGATGTTCAAATAACACATTGAATACACCGGCTGCTAAAATCCTTAATGGGTTTGTCACATTCAAAAAGTTGGTGCAGGTCATTGATTCTTGTCTATCTATCTACCTACCTGGTCCCTGCTGCCACTGCATCTATTTATTAGCTATTCAATCTTCTTTGCTCTCATCAATCTTGACCTTCAATGACGTATATGTCTCTTCGTCAAGGTCGGCTATCTGAATCAGCAGGTTCATAGTCAGTCGCGCGATAAAAATAATGATGGGCCGAATGTTCATTATTACAGATAGAATATTTCATGTGTAAAAATTGGGGATTATCTGGTGACCATGTGATTTATGTTTGTGTTTAGAAATAAAGTCATGTTCGAAGTGCTCGTGATTGGTGTGTGTCACAGCAATAAAGCTAAGGGAATATGTGGTAAGGACGCGGACGAACATCTGGAGGTGAGTAGTATCATGGTGTGAATATTAGAAAGGATGTGTAAAACTATATGGTATGTGACGGCTATCGGTAACTTTAATTTAGGATTAAATGGCGATCGTATCTTTCCCACAAGCACACCTTCCGAATGTCGCGCACCTGTTCGACGGCGGGTGTTTTCAATTTACCTGTTCGTACTAGTCCATCTGAGACCGTGTGGCTTTCGATGACTACACCCAGCCACGAACTATTGCTTGTTAGCATCTCATCGGTCAACATGTCGACGTCTGCAGCCCCAAGCGACCGTTATCTTTCACATCTAATTCTGTGGAGCTTGTAGGATCGGCAAATTCTCTCGGATCCACCGCTTCCGAAAAACGCCTGCCACGATTTCATACCAAATTAAAGCAGCCAATAATTGTTTTTGGCATTTTCAGACCTGTAACTGTCCGGAGTAGCAGAAGTTACTGAAAGTGAACCGTAGTCCTTGCAGATCCTCGCTGGAGACAGGTACGAGCGGTTGATTATTGAGTGCTTTTTTTCTCTACCAATAACGTACTCAATTTCTCGTCGTCGGGAGCCTGTTGTTTACACAATGCCGCCAGTATTCTCCGTACCAATCGGACGAGCAGTTCGTCCAATCCCCCATCCTGACTGCATCAGGGTGGGTGGAAGTACCATTTAGTCCAAGTATTTGATAATCGTTTTTGCAGAACGCATTTGTTCAACTGCCTCAGCCAGTTACTCAACTGTTTTTGCGAACGGACGAAGTTGGATCCGTTATCTGAGAAGATATTTCATGGGTTACCTCATTTACTCACGAATCTCTGCCAGGTCATAAGGAACAAGTTGGTCAACATGCTGTAAATAGTCTCTATATGTAACACTGGTGACTGTAAACAAGTCATCAGGCCGTTATACCTTTTCTTCGGCGATATACTGCCTGTTACCCATAGTAGTCCGGAGTAATCCACTCCGGTTTCAGCTAAGGGCCACCACCTTTGTTGTACTTGGGAACTCCGTAAGGACGTCATCAATTGTTTGTCAAGCGAAGAGTTCTATTGGCGACAAAGCAGGCAGTTACCACCGATGCGTTTCACTGTTGGTCGCCTCATCGATATCCGGAACGACGGTAGATCGCATTCAGTAGGTGGTTTCCCCAGGCATGATCCTCTTGAATGTGAATGTGTGTAATGAGTGTGTACGTGATGTGATGATTGTTGGGTAAGAAATTGTAGTGTTTGGTGTCAATGTCCAAATGAGATTGAGATGATCTACGGACTATCCTCAGCAATCCATCTATCAATATTTGACAGAGCTTATAAAGAGAGCTGCGATATAATGACCGTTTCTTAGAATCGAAACTCGCCTTGTTCAGCCACTGAATCCCAGACGGGAAGGCTTGTGATCGATCCATGCAAAAAATAATGGCTTCTGTTGTTTTCAGTTCGCCTGGAAAGATGGGTCCAATATTCAAAGTGCCGTTTGGCTAGAGTTCTGTCATTATGATCAGTTTTCCTTTGACTCTATTCCACCAGACGACCACCCTCAGCACTTTTGTCTTTTGCGGAAAGCAATGCAATCCCTATAGTTATGTGTTGGTAACGGTCCTCATTGTTTTTAGCAATGTCGTAGAAACGAGGATAATCAGGATGTCAAACCATTAACTATGCTGTTTAGTCAAAAAGGCTGGACCATGTAACCATGTTTTAATGTTGTCTAAGTTCATCACCCCAATGAGCGGTATTCGGCTGGGTTTTCACCCGCTTTCAACTGCCACCAGTGATATACTTTGGTTTCTTTGTGGATGATGGCTGGCCGATTAGCAACAAATATTTTAAAGTGCGTCCGGACTTTGTTAACATACCGGAATACTATGGCTGAGTCAGTCCAGTACGCTACAACCCAATCGATTGAGTGACAACACCCATTTAGCACCTTTGTTGCCCTTTAGGCTAATACTGCTGCAACCAGTTCTAACCCGGTATTGTGACCGTTCTGAGGGGAGCAACTTTGATCTTTGAGAACGAATGCTACTAAGCCTCCTTCGCCTGGTTAGGAAGAGCAACTGAGGCCGCCATTCCGTATCCAGCCTTAGAAGCCTCCTCAAAACCTTTTAACTCTCCTGCCTTCCCTCTGTGTATTATTGCTGTACGACTTGGTAACCGTGTATCACACAGCTTGGACAGGTTCATCCATTAGCCTAACCAGGTCTTGTGACCGGCCTTGCATAAGGTCTCATCCTAATTCACTCTGTTTCTGCATGAGTCCTGAAGCAGAATCCTGCCCGGCATTAGTCACTGTGCGACAAATCCCAGTGAGTACCAAAGGCTGATCAAGGAGAACAAGACTGCTCTAGGAGTAGCCGTCTTTTCGGGTAGCTGAAGTTCGAACAAACCTCATCTTTTGCGGCGTTCCAATGCATACCAAGTTCCCTATCTGTCGGTAACATAGATCCCTTTAAGTTCCAAAGACACGGTGACAACTTACTCACCGGGATGCAATAGAATTGTTGACGGATATTAGACATCTACTTGATTCAACTGAACCCACCTGTGAGCAGTAGCTTGGATAGGTCAATAATGTGTCAAACTGCCTCGTCGATGCAATCAAAGAACCCCAGAAGATCGTGCACGTAAAACTCACGCATAAAACAGGAGTCAGCCGAGGAGGGGGATTCTCCCACACATGTGGAGACCAACCTAAGTCGTATTTGAAAGCTTGTGCTGCGTGCACGCCAATAACTGTGCTGAGTAAAAGTGAGAATTTTGTTCCCCCAAATGATTTGAGCTTGGTGAGTGTCGCTCAAGCACATGAAGCAGGACCATGTCCTCCTAGCTGCGGCCAAAAGTTCTATCACTTTCATTCCTAAAACTTCTAAACAGGCTACCAGCTTATGAGGACCTGAACACAGCTTGTGTGTTTCATTAGAACTAAAGTTGGCGCTCGCCCAGTTGTGCTGACGATGGGAATCCGGGATCCAGAGGGCGTGAAGGTTGCTGATGGTCTCGTAGTTCTGATACTTCCTCTCGCCAGTTGACCGAATTTATGGGTTGCTATGCGAGACTGGCAGCTTATGAACTTCGTGAGTTCGTCGAGTGTTGCTTCCCTGTTTCTTTTCTCAATCTTGTCGGCTTCGGTTACCCAGGCTGTCTGAAGTTCAGCCGGTAAAGATTTGACTATCAGTTTAACTGTTTTTAGTGCATTGGAAATCCAGCGGTACACAAAGCGGTTAAGGGCAATGCTACAGGTCTGCATCTTGATGACCAACTTTGATAGATCTGGGGTCGCCCCATGTGCATCTCACTTGCGCAGGTACATCGTCAATTATGTTGCGTACCACTCTACAACGTTGATCAAAAATATATTTCAGTATTTTTTTTACCCTTGGGTAATCCACTGCTGGGTTAAGCATTATGCACCCCCGTATTGCTTCCTTGGGCTTCCCACGACAATAGTGCCATAAGAAAAGAAACCTTTGCTCGGCGCAGATGGTCGATTATTCAATGAATTTCTCGCATTGACGAATGAACAGTACTGTAACTCATAAATAAACTACCGAATGATGCGTAGAAAAAAGCGGACCCAAAAAACGCCAACAAAACAATTGATTGGGCAAATATCTAGGGCAATCGATTGATAAACGATCAAATAAAGAAATAAGATACGCAAGAAACTCAAAATAATAAAATGTTCTCAGAACTGCTCGAGAACAAGAGTCTATTGTTCCTATGCTCGTAGCTCAAAGAGTCTGAACGAACAAAATGATTTTCGACTGAAATGGCACTCTCACTGTCACACTGCACTTGAAAGAGTCGAAAGTGAGGGGTCAGATCACGACTTAAACAAATTGGGTTCTGGGCGAATTACAAACGAAAAAAGTCTAATCATGGGGTGGATGTGTAAATATAAAAGGGAGATAGAGCATTAAAGTGTGTATGTGTATATGGGGCGACTGTTGTTGGACGAGTGAAATGGGAAAATTAATGAATGAATTTGAATGTATATGCATTAAACCATTTCCTTCAGTTTGGCTCAAGCCTTGGCTGAGTATCACTGTTCCTTTCATTTCCAGAAACCCTCAAACCACAGTTTCTGGTTCCCTTTCATAACTGTCTGGGGTTGTGACCAAAACTAAAACAAACTTCGCCTCATACCGGACACCAGAACTCCCTGAGAACAATCAAAATATAGGCTAAACTATAAGCCAAGGAGATTTTTCGCCTATTAATTGAAATCAGACATTAGATTCAGGGGTGATCTGTGTTAGGGTTTTTAATAAAAAGAATTTTATAGATCGATAAATATACAGCCCGAAAATATCCTTTCTCGATACCCACGGTCGAAGAAAACTCTAAGAGATCACTCATTCTCATCTTAGCTACCTATTGCTTTCTAATGTATCATTCTCATTCGTCTCTGGTCGTTCTCTTTCTGTCTCCGATAGCTCAGATGGTCAGCCGCAAGCCATTTCCTGTTACTCAGCCCTTCCCTCGCTCTCTCAAGGGTAAATCAGGAGGTCAACCACAAGCCATTCTCCATGACCCACAGCATGTTCTCCGCTAATCTGGAGAATTTCTCAGCTGCATGCATTTCCGGTTTGCTCCGCCTATTCTCCTTCCAGAAAGCGAATTCGCCCGATGTCTCGCAAGATTTCACCAGCCATCTTATTCACATTAACCGTGCGCGTGAGCCCATCCTTGTTCAAGTGGCATTCCTTAATAACTCTTGAGGCCCATTCATCTCGTCGTAGTCCTTTGCCAGCAAGCAGCACTATGTCAACAACTTGAAAATTCCTTTACTTCAGCAGCCACTTCTGGAATATCTGCAGTATAGACAGATGTTCTTCGATCCATCGCTTCCGGAAAACATCAGCCAGGAAGATCGCCTGTTTCCAGCCGGTCAAATAGAGTTTGACGATTGTCCCAGGAAAGTATTACCCATGGTTTCATCTCAGTATTATGAGGTTATTCGGCGTAAGCCCAGGCCTGGGGATTCATTCGTAAGTGGATTGAATTCTAACTGAATCTTAACTACCTGTGTCCTGTATGACATAACCCAACCTCATCTATAGTACATTTCTTCAGTTTAAAAACTCTAGAAGTGAAATTGACATGGTGAATGTCTTTACTGATTACAACACCCAATTACCAAACTTGATTGTAAGTTCAACCCTCCAGGCACCAAAACCCAATTCTCTACCTCTGACACATACTGATTTGTTAGTTGGGTTCACATTTCATCATATCTCGCCAAATATACAATACATTTCGAGAGTCTTAAAGCTCGAGAAGTTGAACCAACTCTGTTCTGTTTCATCCGATTCGTTCGTGTACCTGTTTCTATCTTTTCCTGTCCACTGATCCGTCGATCATCTCTCCTTATTTTACTGTCCAACCGCCGCAAGTCCAAACATTTCACCGTTTATCTGGTATAAAGATTCCTGTTTTGTTCTATTTCCACTGAGTTTCTTTGTTAGAGTACTGCGCCATCTCCACCATTTTTCTCATTGACCTTGTCTGCCTTGTGTTCTATTTCTATTGCAGCGTTCAATTTAGTTCAGCTCCCCTCAGTACTCCTTACCCGCTATGCATCAGCGTACTGCGACTCCCAAATCCTTTATGCGCTTTTCTTGTTATTATGACTGTGTTGTACATTTGATCATGCTTGTGCTGGTTTCATGGGGCTTCGTGGAATACATATTTATTATTATTATTGTTGTTGTTCAGAGTCCGCTCTACCTCGATTGGTACGATGCTAGGGGTCTCGTCATGAATGACTTGCTGGTTTAGTATTGCTAATAATATCCTTCTCACCAATTGTATCATTTTTCGCCACACACTTCTCCCAATAGCTGCCTTATGGTGAATTGAAGTGCCAACGAATACTCTTAAAAGCCAGTCGCTTGTGCAGTTTGCTCTGTTCTACGCCTAGCAACCACCGTTTTAGTTAATCGAATGCGGTAACGAAATTGGAGCCGTTGTCGGAGCAGATGTTAGTCGGAAGTCCGCGTCCGATGATGAACCTTTGAATTGTCGTTAAGCTGAATTCGGTAGACATTTTACCATAAACAATAACAGTAGTATACTGCACGATGAAAATCATGAGGCATGCTGGGATGCATGATCATTTTGTACAATAAATGGTAGAACATTGATGTCAACAGAGTTCGGGTGGTTAAAGGCACAATGGAAAGCAATCGTGTCTGCAGTAACTTTGTGAACTGCAGACGATTTCATGCAAATCAACATGTAATCGTATCGATTTGCAACGTTTGTCCGTATTTCTCAAATAATGGCCCAAAGTAGTCTACTCCTGTTTTGGCAATGATGAATTGTCCAATCTCCCTCCCATGCATCGTAATCCCTTAGGTTTTCACAGAGACCTCCAGTGAATCAGGGTCTTCTTCCTGCCTGTTCACCCATTTCCATTCAAAACTGTCATTTTGATGAATATTGTTGTTGTACTAGCTTTACAACGTCCCTCTAGGCCCTCATTATGTCGTCCGGTTGTTGTTGAGAATGGTTATTTATTGCCAATAACGGTGAAAATATGGTGAAATTGTTATTCGTACAACAAAATATCTTATTTTACCAAGCTTGCAGAATTTCAGCACACAGGAAATTTGATGGAACGGTTCACTGTCAGATGCACATTTTTATATTCACCATACCGAATAATAGCTGTTTG
>UZAN01043846.1:5828-15965 GCA_900618425.1 Echinostoma caproni
ACACAATCAAAGTGGCGTAACTGTGCAATCAGGTGACCTGTAGCTGACCAATCTGACCATTCTTCCACGCGTGAATAATTTAGTTGTGACCTCTGTCTACGTGATACACCGTTCCGGGCCTGCTTGCAATATTCAGCCCTTTTGTAATGCAGGTAGGCGTTCCAGTAGGAATCTCGTCCATTGGCTAATTAGATGGTAGCTTTGTGTTACCCTATTACTGATGTATCGTCAAAATATACGTTGTTGTTAGTCCTATGCTAGAGATAATAAAGTTTGATCGCGGTCGTGAGTACGCGATTCTGTCACCCACTTTCCTCTATGGTTGCTTGTGTATCCGATATCAAGCTTTGTGATCGTTAATATAACAAACAAAACAAAATACCTAATTCATCAAGCGGAGTCATCATCAATGACAAGGTTTGGAAACACTGTACAAGTGTTTAATTCTTGCGATGAACCATCACAGTTTGGTAAGATACCGTAGTTTCAACCACAGTAACGAATGAACGCGATGTCAGATAGTTTTCATATGAAAGATGCTGCTCAGATCCAGTCTGGATAGCTCAGATGGTTAGCTCCTCGGATTAACAACCCCCATGTTCGGGTCCGAGGTGAAAAAGTCGTACTTCCAAGGTTTTTTGGTGGCGAGATGTACCTAAAATCTGCTTGACGATTTCACTAATAAACACCCGATCTCCCAACCCAGTCCATCTCAAAATTCATTTTCTAAAAAGAGATTGCATAGTATAGAGTATCAAGCTTGGATTATTATAGATAAGTTATTTGGCTACAAACTACTCACGTATTATCCATAATACTGACGGAGTTGAAAATATGAGGGCTTGAAGTCTTGACCCGACTAGTCGCGGTTCGAGTCCTGACAGGAACACAAAAAGTACGCACTGCTGACGAGTCCCAGACAGGACAAAACAGCTGTTCAGTGCTCTTTGTTGGTTATCACAAACATTTCCATCGCATTTAGGTTGTATAGTAGTTGTAGAAAGATGGATCAAACATTCTCAGTCATTTAAAGTACCGTTTACAAAGTCCTTATGGAAATGATTTGTCGAGCTTTTAGGTTAACCCATTGGGGTCAAATGTGTCAAGGACACCGCATTTTCACTCCCACTTTGGAAACGTACGCGTCCACGGATAGGCTTGCAGTCCATGGGCTCCACCTCTTAGGTGTTAGGCTCGTATTTTGAATGTCGATTTTGTTCCTTCAGTAATACGAAGTGTCGGCCATTCATGCAAGGATGCGCCCGATATCGGTCGTTTATTGAAGGCTTATAACCCCTCATGCAACGTGAAATTCGCGGTAGAACACATAAACGATCTGATTGGTTGTAGAGCATACGAAAGAACAGACTCCCGATTTCCTGATATGTAGCTTCTATGATTTGAAAACTGGAATCATTTCTCTCAACGGTGCAGTTAGTCTTTCTACCTGTTCATTACCTGAAGGGTGGTAAAGGGTCGGTCCGCTTGTCGCTATCCCTTTTGCCTTCGTTTCGGAAGACAGAATTGCTGTCCCACGATCTAAACAACACAAGCAATAGTGTCAGACAGCTAATAACAGTGGAAACCGAAATTTTATAGCATGCGAAGGCAAAACGGAAGCGAGGAGATTCATCTGCATTTTATCAACACATAACAGGTACCTAATAAGAGTAGCATAAAGCAAAGGTCCCTTGAAATCCATGTTTAGCCTCTCAAATTGCTGTGCAAACTTCACAAGTACACCTACCGGATTAAAAACTCGGGGTTTTAGCTCAACAAAAATAGTGTAATGTGAAGACGTAAGCTCTGCATCATCGGGGGAGAATGAAAGTTTTCTTGGACATGCAAAGGAGAGCATTCACTTTACTCCATAGTGACATTATGAATCCTGGAGATTAATAGTGATAACAGGTGAACAGAATCCTCGAGACAGTGCATATATTTATATTTTTCACGCGCGTCTGATGCCAGACTGTGCCAAACAAATTATGGTACGATAATCTTTATGAGAATGAAAGACGTTCCATGATTTGCGTGTGGGCCGAAAATTGCCAGGTTGCCCAGGCCAAGGCAGGTGAATTATTTGAAGAACCCACAACCGTAGCCTGACCCGTAAGGCAGCGGGGTGGCGTGTGAAAACCGCCATCCATTGGGGACAGGTGTCCCGTTCATCGGATCATTCGCCCTTCGGACTGGGTCAAACGTCCAAGGTGCCCAATCAAGCCGGTGATCCTTGCCACAACCAGGGAGTTGTGTGTGTGTGATTCGTACGCCTCCTCTTGGTTGGTTTGGATTCAGGGTTTTTGGCCAACTCTCCTAGGTAAACTATCAGTGGTTCACCAACCCGGATGTCGGCTTTTCGTCCTCTCACTTTGGTTGGGAAACACCGCCACGAGAAGGCAGTGATTAGGACTTCCTCAGCAGAGGCTGTTTGAGACGCTTGGTCGTCTGGGAGCATTTCGTAAGGTGCAATGGACGGGTGATCAGCCGCAACCCTAGACACCCACCCCCGACCATAGTGAGGCTTTTGGAGGCAGTGCGTCAACTCCTGATTGTATTTACGCGCCCATAAGTGACTTCTTAACTGGACCATGATAATTCTGTTTTCTCTCTAAGTATCTTCGCAATCTTTGCTTTTTATTTATTTATTTATTTATTTATTTGTGTTTGTCGCTGGTGTGTCACCAATCTGAAATATGCGCCTAGGAGGTAGCGTTTCTAGTTGACCAATTCCTCAGCGAACGGGTAGGCTTCCTTCTCAACGGCAGATTGGTTCCGTTCATTCACTGAAGGTGTCCTGGAAAAGAAGGTAATCGTTTGACCATGTTGTGGTTATGACAATATCTGTACTCAGGGAAGTTCTATAGAAAAGCTGTGCTAAACAAGGTAAATAAAGCAGAAACTAGTCGTTTTGCAAATGACCAACTTTGTTACAAATATTGTATCTGGCCTCTCTAGCTGAGCACTTTGAGCAGGTTGATTATAGTAACCAAAAAGGAAGACGTTTCATAGTAGCAACTGCAAAATTCAACCCGTGAATTTCTGAACTCTATCCGGGGTCCTGTCACATGGGAAGCACATGATTCCGATGTATTGATACCAAAGTTGCCGTAGAACACTGCCTGAGCTGTGGCTGCTTCCAGTCTTTTTGCCTGAAAGAAGGCTTCATTGATGTCTGATGCATTCTGCAGTCATAGCCTCTGACGAATTCTATTCGGCGAATTCCTCTAACGAGCGCATTAAGTACAGTTTTATTGGGGTACCCCTCAGCGGTAACCGACTGGGAGCAAGTCTTTGTCAAGTAGCTCCATTTTTTTTTCAAAACCGTGGATTCAAGGTTTGACCCGATTCTTGTTCACATGTTTCCCGACATATTTCAAATTCTTCGGCTTGCTATATAAGGCCTCCAAAGACTCGACGGATTTATCGCAATTGTCATAGTGTGTATTGGTAAACGTCAGGACCGATGTGATTTCACAGTAGTATTGTGGTGGAAGGTGGNGGAAGGTGGTGTAAAGAGAGCCCCGTCTAACGAACGAATCAAGAATAAGGCCCATCCAACCAGATGCGCAGACATAGCGGCTGGAAGTACTTCGCAAGATAATGTCGACTAACGCTCGAAACGAACGAACCGACAATTACAGCCCGACGGACAATCCGCATCTAGCCGGAAAGATATCCACCGAATATCACAACGTCAGAGCTGTCGATCAACGTATCTCGCGCTACGATCGGGTCAAACCACTTGGAACGTCACTCGGAAGAATAGGCAACGTACGTGCCAAGTGCGGACCAAAACCAACAGGGATTGACCAACAGAGTGAGGCATGAATCACCCTGCCGCGTGGTTAAGAATTGATTGTATATAATTGAACGCGTACACCGGTTGTTTTTCAATTGGATCAATAAACGTTTTGCCTGCCAACTCGCCTTCTTGTTAGAGTATGGTCTTGATTAACGCTTTTGTCGTCAAATAAGGTTTGAATGTGAAAGGAATGCCTTCTGTGTTTCCCAGCGGATATTGAAGCTACATCGGTATCGGAATGTTCTGCACGTAGACCACCGATATGTTTTTTATAGAAGAGTAAGTCGTAAAGAATCAGAATCAACGGGACTCACCACCATTCCAATCCAGTGAAAGGCAGCACCCCGTGATCAAGGCTTTACATTGAGTACACTATCAGAAACAGAGCAGTATCGGTTAGTACACAAGTATCACTACAGTTACCCTAACCGATCCAAATGTAATAAGTAGTCGAATTCTGAATGTTTCCGACCGAGTCCTAACTCTAGGCTAGTTATGAGTTAAATGAGTGCAGTATCACAGTACTATGCCGTGATGCGCTGCATTATTTCGTGCCCCCAGCGCTTATCGTTACACTCTGCTAGCCCGCTCTAACTTTATCGATAATTAGTCGATCACGTGATGCTAAAGCATAACGCCATGTACTAATTTGATAGTGGAAGAAAACTATCTTCGTCGTGTTCTGCTACGCGGGCAACAGGATGGGAAACATATTGGATACCTTTGTTCCTTAATTGTGGTTTCTTCTCCGGAAACCTATCTTCGACAGCAAGAGCGTCCTAACGGAAAACGACCTGTTGTGAAAATACCTGGGATAGTTTTATGTTATTGCCAGCCTATATTAGTGGATATTTGNCTTTGGACAAGCCCAGTTTTTTATTATGTTATTCACTTTGAAAAGTAGCACCTGTATCTTAGACCAGTCAGCTGTTATAACAATATCATCATCGCATTCGCTCTTTCTCTTTTTAATTGTCCGGATGTTGCATCGCTCCATAACCCTCCGACTATCCTCTGCCAGCGCTTAAGTAGTATTGGATTCATAACTCATCCTCCGAGCGGGTCCGACAATCACACGATGGATNGTCCACGGCCGCCGCGCCCAGCGAGCTTCGATTGCGTATGGCAGGAATGTCATCACCACACCGCTGGATCACAGAAGTATCACAAACGTTACGAACCGATGATCAGAGAGTCTGGCATCAGGTTGAGGGATTCCAAGTTTCCGGAACTGACCTCATCCATGATAATTTACTCTGCTTATTGCTTCTGTGGCGCATAATACATGGGCATTTGTCTCAACTCGTTTAGGAGCACCACCCGCAATTGTTAAGTCACGGAAAAATAGGCCGTATCTCAAGCGTGATATTGGATCATCTCGTCGACACCGGGCACAAGTTCGAATCAGTGAAAGCCTTCGATGTGGTTTATTGCATCCCAATCAATCGCTCGAGGGCGGCCCGAGTTTGGACACTAGCTATGGCCGAGGTAATCGCCATTCGCTTACTAGGCCCTGACCTGTGTGCCTAAAAGACTGGTTCAAGCGCTGCAATTACCTTGGCCTAGGGTGAAAAACCAAGACGGAACATGACGTGTCATCTGACCCAAGTGGGGAAAGGTCACATAAACTAACACACTAAACTTTTTTTCCACACACATCCTCTACTTTCTGTCTCCGGTTAATGATCTTATATTGAGCCAGTGGCTGCCATTACTTAAACATTTTCCACCATGTGCTAGGCAACAGCATGACCAGGAATATCGAAAAACAATTTTTTTGCTCACCGACTCGTTTTCTCGATTATAGCCTCAGTGGAATTTTGGGCACCAGTTCATTTAGGGCCTAGACCAAAAATAGCTTGTCCAACAGATGATGATGTTAGCGCGTACGCCTCATCACAGTTTATTGATCCATTCTATCGGGTCTTGCGTTTCTTACCCGACCCACCGAAATCAGTTATCATTTTCGTTATTTCTTTTCTGGAGCTAAATCGGTCAACTAGCGCATGCAAAAAGATGGCGACGAAAAACTGTCAAACCCCGTCAAAACTCACTCGCTGTTTACCCAAATATGATATACTCGTTCTGGGCTAAGATCAGTGTTGCAGTGTAATCAACCCAGCCATATACTCTGTGCAATAAATGTCTTCGTCATGGTTCAATCAGTCAGCCCATTTTACTGTTTGGTTAGACGATTAATCGAGCAACCTATGTCTCGTGGCGATTTATCGTATTCGAGAAGGGACAACGACATAGCATCGCATAGTCCTAAAGGTAATTTCGCTGATCAGTCTGTAGGTGTTTTCACAGGCGTTTGCTTATGTGTACCACCCACCGCAAAACTCGGTTACCGAATAAATTGCTGCGAAATCCTACCCCAACTCAAATGGAACAAGTGTGTGCGTGCGACAGTCATTCTTGTCCTTAAGACTGTCCCAAGAACATCTTACTGCTGTTTTTGTTGGTGTTTGTGCTCAGACACACGCGTGTGCATGGATCGGAGTGAGACGGTTTGCATACGCATTTGTACATCAGAGCTTGGTTCAAGCTACGCGGAAATCTATGCTTACGATCTGTGATTTATAACTACTGGTTGTATCTGCAGTAGTAAAACTAAGGATTCGACCTGGGCCGTTAGAGGACTTGGTGAGCGAGAATTCCTGAGTTTATCTTTATAACCGATTGTGTTTGAAAGTCATGGAATCTTAGGTTCTAGAGGCAGCTATCTACCTTCCTGAGTACTGTTTTTCCTGTTGGTGTAAAGGTGCATGAGACCAGATGATTGTGTTTACCTTCGGGAAGGGGCAGGTAAAATAATTATTGAGCAGGATTGTGTGTTCGCTTGGAGTGGATGACCGCCGCTCAAGCGTACCCTTTAAAAAGGATCACTAGAAACGTTTTTGCTACTTCCACTACCTCTCTGTGTCAATAGCGCTCAATTATATACCTACAGGATTTATTGTGACACCATTTCGAAGGGCTTTTATCGCTCTATTCAACGAGCTTGTGATCATCTCTCTGAGTCAATTCTGAAGAGAGATAGGAATACATTTGTGTGTAATTGAATTCTGTGCCGTTTGCCGTCACACTTTCACGTGCGTCCACTCCACGATCATCGATCACATCGATCAATACGCATTGGCTGTCTCCCGTCCATTGTTCTCCACACGGATTCTCCTTACTGAATCACACGTGTGGTTATCTCAGTCACCGATCTCTCTTCGCATGACCTTTGTCAAACATCTGTCCCCTCGCCGTTCACAGCGCACCAAAATAGTCAACGGAGTATATCGACCGGTGCCACGCCATTGATCGCTCCCATTTTAGGAGAATGTGGTCTACTGGGTTGCGCCAAAGATGTCAAAGCAGGCATTGCATGGAGCTACTGCCAAAAATGCTATCACCCCAGCTGCGCGAACCTATCGAACAAGCGTGTCAAACAAATGGCTGCACAACCAAATTGTTCATGGTTTTGCACTGATTGTATACATGTTCCTATAGTGAGGTGTATAACAGGCCTAACAAATAAGTATGACAAACTATTATTAGAGCTTGAGGAAAGAGCCAGTGCCAAAATTTCGGCGTTCGAGGATAAAATAGCCGCTTTGAGTACCCCAGTCCCTCCGACCAGCCCGATTTANCGATTTAACGGTCACCTAAGCTTCCAAGGTGCTCCACAAACAGCACCATTCCTGTACAACGTACGTAGGAAATCGATGCAAACAATGCACCAACCGCAACAAAAGAAATAACCATTGACCCAGAGCCGAAGGATATCATTAGATCATTTAATCCTAGCAAACCGTCAGTAGGTTGCAAGAAAGGCTTTAGGAACATCACCTCAGTTATCTGCACGAATTTACCAGAGCCGACAACCCAAACACTGAGGGAAAGGCAAGAAGAAGATCTTGGTCATTGGAAAGGTGTGAGCACTCTGATGGGNATTGATGTCCAACCTGTGAGCATCACAAGCCTTGTGCGCCAGACATTCGCCACACGCAGGAGAACCCAGGTTAGTACGAGTTACACTGAAGAGTGAAACAGACGTTGAGAAGGTCCTTCTTTCGAGTTATGTCTTAAGAAACAGCTCCACACGAATTTTCTCTGATAGACCATGGGCGGAGCGCGTGCAACACCAGAACAATCCAAAGAGTGCACGGGAGGTAGAGAACAAAAGGGTTGTTCTCATTCATGGGGTCCCACAACGATGAGTGCAAATGCTTTTACAACGACTATAAGGAATGGTGTTTCATTAAAGACCTGATAAGCTGCCAAGATGTTTTTACCACATCAATCAGTCGTCTCACCTTTTCACCAAATTACCGCGATAATGGCCCGAAGATAATGAAAGTCACCCTCAGCACACCAGAAATGGCGACCACAGTACTTCAGTCTTGGAAGCTAAACAAGAAAAAAGGACCACCGGAACTGTGCCTGAGACCCTTGTTGAAGACTGTAGTACCGGAATTTTCTCTGTGTGATAAAGGTGCAAATGCACAATCGATTCCGGCTTCATGCTCCCCTCCACAATTGGGGGATCGGAGTGCCAGGGCTCCCTCCCCCAAAAGCCAATGTTAGCCGACCGTCACAGGGTCGGCAATGAATCTACTTCTCACCCAAAGGGACTTCTACACCAAAAACATTTGACCTGTTGCCACATTAATGCCCAAGGCTTCCGCAGTAAGTTCTCCGAACTGGTGTTGCGTTTCAAATCCAGTCAGTGGGATATCATTGCTGTCACAGAAGCTTGGTTGATGGATGACACTCTCGACTCTGAGTTGGACCTACCGGCCATGTCTCTTCTCAGACGCGATCGTCCAACACGCGGGGTGGTGTTCTACTTTACCATCGAAGCGATCTCCAGTGCGATGCAGTTGATCCTCCTGTTTCAGTCCCTGACACAATTTGGTGTAAACTGGAACTGTCGAAGCACGACGATTGTCTTGTTGGAGTGGTCTATCGTTCTCCCTCGTTCACGGAATCAGCACTTGTACGAGCTATGTCACAAGTCCTATCTGCAAAACTTAGCCATATTCTAATAGTGGGTGATTTCAATTGCCCGCATCTCAATCAAACTTTGACCTCCCATCTATCGTCAGCTTAAACAGTTAATCGACTCGCATCTATTGTACAACCACGTGAAGGAGCCCACAAGGTTTGGCAACCTGGAGATATCGTCGATGCTGGCTCTGGTGCTAACCAACGTAGAGCTTATGGTCGAATCCATCGATGTCTCGACCCTCCCCCCCTCTTAGGACGCAGTGACTATGCAGTATTGTTGTTCAAATATGTCTGCTACTCTTCGATATAAAGAACTCCGCAAAGCAATACACGTCTCGCCACGGACTATACTAGATTACAGCATTTGGCTCACTGCATTCAGTGAATCCTTCCTGGGGACGTAGGTGACCCAGTGGTCACCTGGCAAGCATATACACACAGACTTACAAACTTGATCGCCTCAGTTACTAAGGTTGTCAGAAAATCAGGGGTCCAAAACTCGCCGATTCGCAGCCGCACTAAGAAATGTATGTCTCTGCGCAATCGATCTTGACGAGAATACAATCGATTTCAAACTGACAGCATCTGGAATAAATATTGACAACTGCGAAACCATTGTACCCAATTGGTGCGGGAGGATAAGCTGAGGTACCAAGAAGTGCTCTCACGGAAGTTCATCTCCAGCCCATCACTACTATACAAACATGTCAATATGTCGAGGAAAGTAAAGTATGGGATACCCACACTCAGCTGTCTTGGGAAGGTCGCCAGCAGCACTCAGGAAGCAGCTGAGATGCTGAAAAACCAATATGCCCAAGTCTTCGACACACCTAACAACGCGAGACTGCGGCTGCCTCGTCGGATACTCTTTCTTCCAGATCCACCACTGACTACCTTCACGTTTGATGCTGACAGAGTGAAACCAAAGCTTCTGAATCTACGTAAGTATTCGGCTCCAAGTGCAAACAACCTACATCCCCAATGCTTATTGTGTTAGCGGATCACATCTGAGCCGCTAGCTTTTCTGTTCCAAAGGATGTTTGACGCAACCGTACTGCCCCAGTCGTGGAAACAAGGCATAATTTCTCCAATTTACAAAGGCGGCCGTCGTAGTGATCCTGCCAACTACCACCCGGTGACACTCCAACCCGTTCTATCCAAAGTTCTGTAATCCATCGTGGCGGATTTCTTGATGGAACACTTAGAGAAATACGACCTCGTTTCCCCAACACAGCATGGATTCCGTCGAAAGAGATCATGTACTACCAATCTGCTCCTGGCCCGCAATGAATGGACAAAGGCGATGCAGTTGATGTGGTTTACCTGGACTT
>UZAN01043847.1:16907-27255 GCA_900618425.1 Echinostoma caproni
AGTCTAATCTCAGTCTCCCGAACCAGCGGAAACCCTCATCACTTGCATCTCGACCTGGAGAGAGGGCTGCACCAATCATAGTAACTGTGGATACAAACTTCTTCATACTCGGACTGGTAGGTCATGATGTGGACAGGCACTTTTCAGCCTTGCCAACATGTACTAACAGTTAGATGATGGCTGGTTATATGCATGACGTGACAGAACCAGCGGAGACGTTGCGGAGCCGTTCCTTTTCTTAGAGAAAGATTACCAGCATCCATAACCCATCACAAGTCGCCCAGATAATTTTCCAATCAGACACAGGCAATGCCCCGAGGACACCGGAAGTCGAATACAGATAGGCGATCTGTCTCCTCCGAGCCGAGAGACAAGGCCCTGTATTGGTGAAGAAAACCTCTACTAGCCACAAGGATGCACATAGTTCTCTTTATGAAAATTCACACGTCGGAGGTGTCTCACCATGAATGCAAGCACCCGCTTGCACAAGCACCCTACATAATATATCCGGATACCCAAACCGCCAATCCATAGAATGCAGACTGGACTTTTCGCGTATTATCCCTTGGTAAGGCGACGTCATCGGTAGATTCGAATTCAACAGCTTCGCTTCCTAGGAGGGGTTCCAGTTCATCAACTTTGTCTCTTGCGTTGAGCCCATTCAACTTGTCACGGGATCACGCGTTGGTTGTTTGGTCAATCATCACTGAATATCGCACTGCAAAGGATAAGCATTGAACATGAGATGAATAAACGATCTTCCGAGGATTGAAACCTGCTCCCAAAACCAGGAAAATAGAGTGTGAAGTTCTGCTCTGTTCGGATGTTCTGGTCATTCCAACCACTACTGGTTGGCAGTAGCATTCGCTTAAACAGCTGTTGTTGTTGTTGTTGTTGTTGACCGTCGATTGTTTAGTTCAATTGTGAGGGTTTCTATTCCGTAACCGAAGGATGTTGGTTCTGTTTCTACCTGAAAGACAGAAGTACGCACTGGTAATGAGTCCCAACAAAGACGAAACAGCTATAAAATGCTCGAAATCGGCTACTGCA
Organism: Echinostoma caproni; assembly: GCA_900618425.1. NCBI lineage: Eukaryota > Metazoa > Platyhelminthes > Trematoda > Plagiorchiida > Echinostomatidae > Echinostoma > Echinostoma caproni. Next base: position 17,958 of record UZAN01043847.1, read on the forward strand.
TTGCATTTTATCATACATTGGGTTATGTTCCCGGATGTTTGTCATTTCATCAAATTTGATGTACTAATGGATGTAGTTTGGCGCATTTATTTTAGAAATCAACGTATCACTGAGATTGAAATAAACGACTCACAAACGTACCAAGAAATCATGTAGAACATTTTACCACCTAAAGCTTTTTATAATATACACATATATATGCATATATAGCTAAGGATCAAGCTCGTGCAGAAAAACACCCGGGCTTTCATCTTATTAGCTTGGTGCTTCGAGGCTCATTCACGGAATTAAGCATGATATTGCTCCACATCGGACGTAAAATATGTGTGATAATATTCACTTATGTTTTTGCATCTATCGGTCGAATGCACTCGAATGCATAGAATAACAATAATTTACTGGAACGAATGAACTTCCATACGGCTTGTTGTAACTTTCAAATTATTACAATTTTTTTCACAAGACTGAAGGTCAAGCCAATTTAAACGGTGGTACAAGAGAACTAAAAACATTTCAGTGAGAGAGAGAGATAAAGTTCGGAATAAATACTCGTCACCCACAGCTACCTAAAACACACGTATACGATTGGAAACTGCAATGAATTCTCGGGCAAAAACCAATACGGGCCTGCCTTTGCTGCGCGTTCAATACTGGCTTGACGTTGGCTGAAACCTGAGGCATTTTGAATGTTTTCATTTTTATTTACAGAAGGTAGTATGCATAGTGGCGAGGAAGATTTTCCCGTTGGATGGACGGCAAGGATTTTGTGCAATGTTTATTCAGAGTAATACAAATCAGGTCATTCTCCCGTTTCGATGTACTCTGCTCAAGACCTCCACAAGCTGCTCCGTGTGTGTTATTTTCTCATGGATCATCCTGTAAATGGTTAACGTTAAAGCATTGGGCAAAATTTGATATGGCAAATCCCAGCTTATGTGCTCGTGCAATTCAATTTCTGTCCTCTTCACTGAGAAAAAGTGAACTTTTGGTTCCAAGTGCTACTTGCTTCATTATGATGACAACAATACGCACATTCAAAGCTGTGCACAAAAATGACCTTGATTTCAAGGTTGATTTTGATTGAAGTGGTAATTCTCGAATTCATTGAGTTAGATATCAAGCATAGATTATTATTATTATTATGAAACCTTATTTAATGCAAGTTCTCTGGGTTGTGACGACACCGATTTTCTGCAATTTATCTGAGTTGTGAGAGAATTTCATTTGGTTATCCAATAGAGTTGTTATAATGGATTATATATTAGATAAAATAATTCCGCATAACAAATAACCGAGATGGTAAGGGTTTATGGAAATAATTTAGGATAATTTTTGAGTCAATCCTATCAGAAAATATTGCGTTGGCATACTTGATAAAGTTTACCGTTTTCATGTTGAGATCATTTAATCGTAACACTTAAGGTCAGGCACGTTTAACCGACACTTATGCAGTCTAGAAACAACGTAGATTGAAGTGGACAATATATAAAATATTGTCCATACCTAAAGCATTAATACAGGTAATAAATATAATCAAACTTTATTTGATCATAAAGAAAATATTTTAGTGCATCCTAATCGGCCAGTACTGTACATGCCGACATATGACTCAGCACCGGAATTCTAAGATTTGAAGAAAAACAATAAGAAGCAATAGCAACGGGGTAAAATTAAATGGTACCAAATGGAAGTGGATTTGATGAAACCAATCGACGAATTTCAACCAGGTCAAATGCATACACTGGTCATCGGAAGGGTTTGCTTCATTCGCACAACTTGGACTACCGGAACGGAATGATTCGTACCATGGTAACTTGAGTGATCGGGTTCTCGGAACGGACTGATAATTTTCCATGACTAGATGCAATCGGAAAACCTCCATACAATTTTCATCACGTTGGACTCAAGATCCAACATGAATCATGGGTTTTACAATCATTGAAAATACTTGAATACTTGATCAATCTGTGCGGAAAACAACCACCGTGGTGGTGCAGTAGTATATAGTCGCTTTCACTGGCGTGCTTTGGACCCTATGGTTCGAGGTTTCAGCCCCGCTACCACCAGCCGACTTTGATGGTAGCTAGGTTTGCTGTCGCCCGATTCTATACCACTCCTGACCTAGTACGGCCTTATGTGGTTCGCCTCTTCAAGGCCCGGGGCTTGGGTCTTCGTGATTACGGGGTTCCATGCCGTCTGCTGTCCGTCACATATCGATGTGTATTAAAAATGTATACCTCTCGCGACTATATCCGTAATCATCAGATATATAAACATCCGTTAAGGGAAACGTGTAGAATGCTTTGTTTGGAGTCCCTATTAGTGGTAAACATGAAGTCGTGCAGTTTTCTATTGATCTACGTAGATTGAAGCTGTTTTAATACTGGACCCATTCACGTCTCATTGAGTAATAAAACTCCTCCCGGCCAGCTACCAGAGACTCCATGGGGATTTGACTTATCCACGAAAGATTCTTTGTGGTGAGTTGGGGCTAGAACTATGTGCTGAGTTTTCATTTCGCGATCGCAACCGGTTTCCTGAACATCGGTTATTTACTCCGAATTACAATCCTTTCCTCGGGGTATCATCTTTCCAGGAGAGCGGCTACTCTTTGAACCTCATTCCAATCGGGTGTAATGGATGAGAAGAGCTAGACGGGACTCACACGAATATTCGGCCAGCAGTTGGAGATAGGATGCTATCCCACGGACATGGGAGGGGTATGAGGCTGAAGGGTGGTAATCATGAGGCTGAAATAGGAATAGATCCCCAAACCTGTTGTTCCATAGGACGAATAACTTTCGTTACGCATATGAGCCATGCTTAACGAATGCGTTGGTTATATCAAGTAAAATTAACGGGACACGAGGTAGAGCTTCAAAGTAAACAAACAAAAGAGATAGTAGCCGGGAATTCAAATTTTCCTTCATCAATCGATTGACAGACTTGATCCGTGTTGGCAAACCTTTGAGAAGTTAACATTCTGGATATGCCCTTTAGTGGTTGATATCGACCTGTTTGTTATATTTATCATTCTTAAAATTGAATGTAAAGTATGTGATTCTGTGCGTTTGTGATGAGGTTCTCTCAACTCAAAATCACCAGAAGGGTTGATCGTTATGTATTACCTTTTTGATGGATCAATCAGGCGATCTTTTTATAACTCATTCGGAACTACTGCATACAAACCAAACCAGTAAAAGCAGTTTATATTTAGATCCGAAAGCGAGCGATGTTCGCCCAGACAAGCAGTGATTGGAAGAAAGCCAAGGGTGTTCAGGCTAAGATCTGGCATGAGGGTATGGACACCTTAATCCGGGGACTAGGTCACATTAGTCCCGTTAGGCTCCCTAGATAGGGACCTCGGGATGACCGTAACTGATAGTTAGAGACACTGATTGATATGGCTGAGTGTGGTAAACAGTGGCGTTTGTGCACTTTCTCAATTTCTTTGCAACATTAGGCCACTGAAATTCTCCATTTTCTGTTCAACTCTACTTTCAACCTTCACTTCTTTCTTCTATTATTCATCCAAATGAGCAGCCAAAGGACAGCAACCAAAACCGCCGCACGAAGGTACATGGTTAATGGTTGTACAAACTGAATTGAAATGAACTGACATGGAACGGGACAAAACTGTGTCTCGAAAAGATGCTCGGGGAATATCTTTTATAAGTCATTATAAACCTCAACTCCGATTGCGCTCAGTAATATCTGAGCAATTTAACTTCGTCTGACAGAACTTCATTACCAAGACAGTAGTGCGATAAAAAAAATACCACCGAAAAGTAACAAAACGAAAGGATCTATGACCAATGTTCAAGCGTTCCTTTCAAGCGCCAAGCAAATCTACCCGAAAAAACATTATCCGCATTGAACATGAGTACTCGGCTTGTTTATTTTTCTGGGAACCTTTTTTATGAAATACACTGACATGACTGCTCTCCTAGAGGAGCAGTCCCCTTTGTAAACAGAACATCAAAACAATTTGAAACGATTGCTATGGTTACGCGTTCTGTTACATTTGCAGTTAGAACGGTTGCACTCTGTCACTTGTCCAACACCTTCTTCATTATTTGTTCGTCATTGGATTGGGTCACGAAAGGGCAGGGGGGGGCGGAGGATGTGTGACTGTGGCGAATGCGGTGATACCCAGGGAAAACCGTTTTTGTTTTATTTCGTTTTTAAATTAGACCTACATTTCTCAGGAATCGCTCTCCCCACATACGCACACAGGCAAACGTATGCTCACTGTTCCTCGCTGTTTTATTACTATGCATTGTTCCTGAGATAGGCAGCTAATAAACGGTTTACGGTTTTGATAACTGTTATGAAAATAATAGAATGTTACAAAATTTAATAAGTTTTTCCTCCCATCAATTTCACCTGTTCATACTACATTGTTTGGTTTTTGCACCGGTGAACAGTAAGCTAGAAAAGCACAGCGTTCTGACCACAAGCTGTACCAAGAAACTAACACATTTTCTGCGAGTTCTTTGGGGTTGCTGGTTAAACAAGCTTTCTGTCCAATAGTTCAGTAGAATTTGTGGCGAACGGTGACGTTTCGTTCCTGATCAACTGTGAATGATGGTCTGTGGGACTTGGGTCTATTTCAAGGCCATGTTTGGAATCTGTTACACAATAATCCGGTTGGTTTAATTGCATGGTTGTGAACCCTGGTCAACTACAGTTTAAAAAATTAGAACAATTAGACAGCTCTGCTAAGATCCGTTCTCCGGAAGGGAAAGTGATGTACCAGAATCTCGTCGGTCGTCGATCACATTGGTTAAACCACCCCCTTCAGGTATGGCTTTTTTGTTATCGTCTTGAAACTCATTTTACTCTCGCCCCNCCCCCCCCCCCCGGATCGATGCCAAAGGGACGATGGAGGGATGAAAAAATTAATAGTGATTGGAAAATATAACACTCGAATATTTCGATGAACGTCAAAAACCCCAACATGGCTTTCATTCATCCGTCAAATGAGAGCCAGATTCCCTCCTTCCCATTGCGGTGATTCCATCCCGGTTTCTTTTGCAAATGACAAGATGTTTAAACTTTTCCAGTCCCACAAACAATCCTCGGCTGCATACTTTGCTGATGCTTTCCGATGCTTCTCAACTTTGGAGCAACTTNCCCCCCTCTCTAGCCAGTGCGATAACACTCCTCATTATTGACTGTCTGTCTTCCCAGTCGATTCTTGACTTACGGTTTTGATATAATCACAATTCCAAAGCTTTCATCGTCACTCGTTCTTGTGAGCCATTTTCGTCCTATTTCACGGACCCCTGCAATTCTAAATTTGACCGAATAGTCCATCCTAATTCAATTGCAGTCATTTACCATAATTCCACATGACCCCTCCAGTTTGCGTATAAATCTAATCAATATACTCTTGACGCTTTGTTCACTCTAATTCATTTTGTTAATAAATCATTAAACAATTCTGACAAGTTTGTCTGTTGTATTTTTCCTTATTCCGTTTCTTGAATAATCTTTTGGCACTCCAAGACAGCTGTTCTCATAGGCTTCTAAATATTTTACACAGAGGGTCCAATGCACCAAATTGGAAAAGAGAACATCAAATACTCTATACCTTTTTCAATTTAAGATGTCCTAATATCATTGTCACAATATCAAACAAGCAAACAATACCATCGTCGGTGCATGTTCCTATTGAGAGTGAGACGATCAGTATGCAGGGAGGACGCACATGGATCTGAATGCATAGTGGTATCATCGAACATTTCTGCCGTGTATTCTGCAAGGTACTATGCATATAGTAACATTACATCTTAAATTAATATTCGGACATCTTAAATTGAAAAGGTGCAGTTGATAATTTTGGTGTTCTTCAAGGTGTTGTTCCATCTACTACTCCATTTCTTCCGGTCCCACTCCTGGCACACATTCAAAAGTATGCTGATAATCTCATTCTGTATCAGACAATTTCCTCTTCTTCGGAATTTGATTAACTCTCCAAAAATCCCCCCCTCCCCGAATTAAACAGTGTTCCAACCCATCTGATCTTGGTCTTCACATATATAAATGCCCAAAATGCATCTTCAGTCTTCCTAGTCCACTTTTCTAACGGACTCTGTTACCCTTGACTGTGACACTCAGTCTAGAGTAAAGTTTATCAAGTACCTTGGTGTCATCATCGACAGTAACCTCCTAGGTTACCACAGATTCACGATTGTAAGGGGAAACTGAGACGCCTCTCCTTGAGCTACCGAATCTCGACAATGCCAAAACCTGTAGCCAGTTTTGTTCTCTGTCATTCACCAATGCGTTTTCCCAACTTCGTTCTCCTCCACAGTGTTTCTTGAACTTTTAAAACAAAAATATTCGTCATGGTTTGGTGATAGTCAGTCGTGTATCCTTGACTTTAATCAATTCATTAAATCTGAACCTAATAATGCTCAAATCAACTCATCTGTTAACAATAATAATAACAATAACAATACAAATAAGATGATAGACGATTTTTTTATGTTTTATACTTCGATATATCTATCCTCTTATCTTCGCCATCCGCCCAAACGCTTCTCCATTTCGGCATCTATCCTCTCGTGTTTTCCGAATTTGCGTACTGTATTCAGTGCAACAAACAGTGTATATTTGGACTGAAATATGCGCTGATATACTTGAACAGATTATTCAAATACAATTTTAAATGTTTGCAAACGCAAAAGAATATGCTTGGATTTCGGATAGTGTACAGTACTCGTCCAGGGAAAGCCACCTGAACGAACGTCCATAGTGATCTTGAAGCCAGCTGTCTGGTTTGAATGGCTGCGAATCTAGGCATGCAAAGAGCCACCTTGTCCATTCCCTGAAAGGGCCAAATGTCTGCTTTGCCATTCTGAATTTCCTTTCCAATAATAGAACTCGTACAAGACTGAAGAAGCGCAATCCGGCAAATAAAGTGTGCTTTGTTTTACGTGTAGAAATTTGTAACCTATCTCCTTGGAATGTTCTCAGCTAAAAAGTTGATAAAATTTTTCATTTGTACCTGTCATTAAACGCACATAGTGTCATCTCAATGATGGATAGCCTTCAACCTTTGAGCATCACTGGAATCCGTTGTAACTCTCCTCCGAGAAAAGAAATTACGTACAGCAGAAACCTGAGTTAGGAGAATCCATTTCAACTGGTTCACATCTCGATGAGTGCACTAACCAATTGGACAACCAACCGACAAATGCAACTAAGTAGGTTAACTACACCTTTCCCATCAAGTTTTAGCCATAACCCGCAATGCTTTAGCCTCTACGTACGCAGTTTAGTCATGACGCTGTGAGCTAGCCAGATCAAAAATTATCTGAATAGTCTGAGGTCAACAAATTTTGGAGCATCTCCTTTTTTTACAAATGTTGATGTTGCAAAGCTTGGTGAAAGCAATGAGAAAGTCTGGCGATTACATGCATCACCAAATGGGGATCAGACAGGGCTCAAATGGTGTACCCATGGTAAAAATCCCCAAGGCAGTGCCGGGACAAGGAAAGTTACTCATTACGAACAACGATGAAGGTGTCCGTAAATCGGGGTAGATAAAACAAAATGTCTCTTGAAACAACTCTTCAGAATCTCCACAAGCACACAAGATGATTAATGCAACGGTCCAACAGTGGGTGCGCATTTTCTCCGGTTACAAAAAACAAATCCTTTATTCCATTCGTGACGTCCGTGGGAATTCAACAACCGCTTCTTAGTGTACGAATACTACTCACAAGTGTGAGTAGTACCTCATAACACCGATGTTGTCAAACCATTTGACACGTCTCATGTGGCTTCGATTTTTCCGTATAACATGCGATACTCATATTGGTAAAAGAAATCAACTGAGTCAGATGTGACACAATTTCAATATTCCATTTCTATTGACTGGTGAGTGCGTGTGTGTGTTCGTATGTGTGTTGAACTGATTTACAAATGTCTGTGAAAGGGATAGGAATATAACTTCAAAATAAGTTTGGAGAGCTGAAAAACGCTAAGGGAATTACCAGGATAAGCTCTGATACAATTTTGTCTACACTATGTTCAAATGACGTGGACTGTCAACATGTGAAAACGATGCTACTATTTGGGGTGAATTTATGTGGATTCCTCGGAGCTCGTGTGCTTTTTCATATGATTCAACCAATGATGGTGTAATCGGTCGCCAGAAGCCATGTCGGGAAGGCACGTGTTGACTGCAGGATCTGAATGCACAAACTTCCAAGGGTCGACATAATAGCAGCTTATCAAACCTGACTAAGTCAACACCAAGACGCTTAAAATAAAATCTCAAGTTCAACGAGGGGGTGAGGAGGGATCTCTCAGGAACAGCTGAACAGTGTTGCCAAGGCGTTTTAGTGATTGGGCAGGTAAGGCTTTTAGCATACTATGGTGAATTGTTAACTTTTTCCGAGTCATCTTGACGAAACACGCCGAAGCTAAGCTGGTGTTCTTTGTGAACCTGTATAGCATTTTTATGATCGAATGTGCAAATTGTTCAGCGTTGAGTGACCGGTGATTCTGACAGTAGTGTCTACCCACGTGCGTTCGAAGTACACCATTAGTACTTCCACATTTGTACAGTTAATACTGCCCTTCAGAATTTATACCTAGTAGATTGAAGAAAGACTATAATTCATTGTTTACTTGTGACCCTCGCGAGTGCATTGCATGGTGCATAAAACGGACCGAACTGGACCGTTCCAATTAGGGTATGTTACACGCAAACAGGTGGGATTTTAACCCACGCATGAGGGCCGCCTACGCTTTTGCACAGCGCACGCTCTACCAGCTGAGCTACGAGGCCACACCGATAGAACTGAACTTTTCACATTCGAATTCTTCATCCAACTAACACAGGTATATGGAATCCACCAGTAAGCATGGGTTCGAATTCCACCGAGGCTACTAAACTTTTCACAATCTCGCCATAAAAGCTTCAATCTGCCAAACATGAAAATGGGAAAGTGTTTGAAAGCCTCTCTCTCACTCACCACCGAATCCGACTATCCGAGAATTCAGAAAAACCTCGAACGTTCTCGTTACAACAGTAAGGTAGGATTCTTTGCATTAAAATCGATTGACCATTTCTTCCCCTGGGCAAAATGTTGACAGTTTGTGGTGTACATCCGTGCATCAGTTGATATAAAAAAACGGGCTGATTCATTTTTTTAACTTCAGAATTAAAGCTGTGGATGATTTTAATTTCCCATTTCTTTTTATTCGTGTATAGTTTTGCCGAGTTTCAGTGTAGAAAAAAACTGAAAAGAAAACCAGTGATATTTTTCATGCGAGAAAT
>UZAN01043848.1:1865-12308 GCA_900618425.1 Echinostoma caproni
CTGGTTTGAGTCGAAAAGCACAGATTGTTGATAATATTTATTCTTAGCCCGCTAATGGGCACTTGGAATTGTGAACGCGTACGGACTCCTCATTGGTCTCCAACTCACCACTCACCCACCCACCCAGTTAGCCCGATACATTTTGCATCTCGTTTACAATGTTGGATCAATGAGCGTTAATAGCCATACCCCAGGGTGTGGTTCAATTCATACGTGATTACCCATTCTAATAAGTTGCCTATCGAATATTCGTTCGGTGATCGCGGGGAGGAAAAACAAACCAATTATTCCTCTCATGGAAAATATTCGTTGTTCTATTGATTTAAATAATGAAAGTTAAGCATATCGTAAATAGGAATCAGACTGAGGAAGAACTGATTACAATAGCTATTTCGTACCTGCGTTAAGGTGGTCCGTTGCAAAATGCACACCACCATGACAGAAGACTTAGACACTCGTGTTGATCATCTGTCGTTTAACGAGGCTCCACTACGGGGGTCACCACAGCCTGAACTACTGTCATCAACGCGATGTGGAAAGATTTCTTAGCCTGCGCACGAAACAGTTTGTTTCTGGCATCAGTTACAGAAACTGGATATCCCGCTTAGCCCCTTGGAGTGATTTATCATCCAAGCAAACATGGACGCAAATTGATTTGCAATAGGTGGTAAATGTGTGTGAACAACTTGTTTTACATAAACTGTGCACCGGTTTTCGTTAAGATGCCTATGCGTGTTAGCGACTACACACGAAAGACAAAGACACGAACAGATTTGCGCTATTTAAAACCAGTAACCTGTGCACAACACTAATGGGATACCATCCCGGACTCAATACATGTTGAACCGCTTCATACAAATGTCTAACCCAGCGAGATGTAAAACACCAAGTTCCACTGACACTATGTGGCTTCTTGATGTATGACGAGTAATCTAAACAGCAGAGCGGAAACCCCTTCTATGCTTCCCTTCGGAGCGGGAGTTCACACAGAGCATAAGCAATAACCGGAAATCTAAGGGTCTCTACGTGTAACGGAAATAGCTTCAACTGTTGCATCAGGTAACAACCGGAGACTGTTCCATCTCACCCGAGCTACTGTACCGAAAAGTCAGCGTTCTAGAGAAAAAAACAATTTACGAATTAGATGACAATTCTATAGAGTGATCACCTACGGTCTAAATCCTGGATAGAGCAATTGGCAGTGAGCGCATCTCAATCTTTTACCCGCGCGGACCACTTCAAATAGTTCTTCCAAAAGCTCGCCTTAAATCGCCCACAGACGCAAACATCCGATAGTGACTCCATGCTGGGAGACATCGTTAAGGAGTTAGGTCAAACAATCACCTGTCGGCTCTTTTTCAAAATCGATCAAACGTCCTCGAGGGATAGCTAACCGGACTGTGCTCAAAGATTTAGGAGGAAGGCATTCTATCGCCGATACAGAGGAATCGATTGTGAGCTATTTTTTGAGATGACCTGCTGCAATGCTTGCGTTCATCTTACGTCGCAAGTTGGCTCCGATTCGACGAAGAGCTTGCTTGACATATAGACTAAATTTTCACCCTTTCTCGGCTTCGATTCAAATTTGTTATCAATGATGTACTCTAAAAAGCGGTACAGCAATCTCTGACGTCCTGGAGACAAAGTCCTAGACTTGCAGTACTTTCAATGCATTGCTGGATTCCATGACAATAAACCGGTAGCGTAAGACACGTTAAAGGGCTTGGCAACTGAGGTTGTTTGCAATTGCATGTGCTTCGCACTTTCACAGTGCCAGGTGCCATGGCAATATTTGCATGAACCTGCCTGCACTTTAAATATATAGTCTGACTTTTAAAAATTGCTTTTCTTACTCGAGGGATGCATAATGGCTGACAAAGTGTGTGTGTGTGTGTGTGTGTGTGTGTGAGTAGATCGATCAGCGCATAATAATAATAATATGATATATATGCATGCTAATCTACTTTATCTCTTGCATCGGTGTTTTCTGTTTCATTGGAGTGGCGTGTCCATTGCTCAACGGCTCGCGCTATGTTGCCCTCTAGCTGCGGAACTTGGGCTTTCCGACCCGATCATGATCAATGACTTTATCTACTTTCGACCACCACTGTCCGTGTCAGACCACCCACATGCGCTGGCAACATCGTCTATGCAACAACGAGCTTAGCCAATGTATGATATGTCTTTAGTCTGTCTTCAGTCTTCAGTATTGAGGGCAGAGAGCAGGTTACCTGTGTAAGCCCCATCACCACTGGGTCGAAGGTACGATCACAAGTGTTCGTTCCTCCATAGTATCTTCAGGTGCTCATCCAAAGGCCGTTTGAAAGCAGAGTCAGTCGTCTCCTCCAGCACAGTCGCTGGAAGGGAATTCCAGAGCGTTGTTGACCTCCGCGAGAGTCGATAGACTAACGGAAGACCAATCGACTGAAGTTTCTGCAACGTGAGAGAGTGCCCCCGCGTGCGGTCCTCTGTCCCTAAAGAGAGATACTGTTGCAACTCTGGGCCCGTGTCACCTCTCAGGACCTTCTNCAACTGGGAACAGACCAGTAGCCTGCAGACGACCTTCATAGCTGGTCCCGCGTAGTCCAACAACGAGTCTAGTGGCAGCACGGTGTACACGCGCCAACTTTGCCAGTTCCCCGGCCGTGCAAGGGTATGTCTCCGCACCATCATACTCAAGCTTTGGTCTGGCATGGAAAGCGTACAGCAATCTGAAAGCGTTCATCGTGAGCCGGTTGAAAGAGCGCCGGATAGGCCTCAGAATGCTCCACGCGCTGGCACAGACCCGATCGGTGTTTTCTCGGGTCTTTAGTGATGACCATAACTCCCAGGTCTCCTTCGCACGATGTTTTGCGCGATGTGGTTCCATGGAAGTTGTGGACTACCTCTGAGTCAGCACACCCCAAGTGCAGGTGAGCAGACTTTGCGGTCTTGACTGGAAGAGCCTAGGCGTCCGCCCACTGAGCCAGGCTATTCAAATCCGCTTGAAGAATATTTCGATCATCCGCATACATGAGGGATGGGCTGCAAAGATGACCCGGCAGGTCGTTCACATAAACCACAAAGAGCAATGGCCTAAGAATTGAGCCTTGGGGGACCCCACTGGGAGCGGAATACCACGCAGATAGCGATTTACCAACACGGACGCCGAATTTCCGGTCGATGAGGAAGTCTCGCAGTCAGTTCAGCATGACCACACCTATACCAAGGTTAGACAGCTTTCGCAGAAAGCGGTTGTGCGGTACCTTATTGAAGGCCTTACTGAAGTCCACGAAGATGATTTCCGTTTCGTGTCCTTTGGCCTTGTCCTCGGTCTAGCATTCACGGGCCAGTAGCACGTTTGAGAGGCATGAGAGCGCGGCCGGAAACCATGTTGTTGATGGCACAGGTGACAATAGCACACCGAATGCTGTCGAAGCCGTGCAGCCACCAGTCGCTCCATTACTTTACCCACCACACCAGTGAGATTAACTGGTCGGTAGCTTCCAGAATCACTATTATTCCCATCTTTGGGTAGTGGTACAATGACAGCATCCTTCCACTGCCGCAATAAACGCCCTTGTGTGAATGACAAATTGGACAGGTTGCACAGTGGCACTGCAAGTTCATCTGTTAGCTCCCTCAGGATACGCGGATACACACCATCAGGTCCAGATGACTGGTGAACGTTTAGCCGAAGCACCTCTAGGGCCACCTCTCTGATGGTGAATGGAATCCAGTCAGAGCAGTGTCAGCGCCCAGTAGATATGCCAATGTGCTAGAGTCTGGGGTGTACACTGAGGCATAATTTGATGCCAACATCTCCGCTTTGTCTACATCATTTTCGGCTAGCGCCCCGTGTTTGGCGAGAGTCGGGAAACGAGGTTTTGCTCTGATTCTTCGCCTGAGGTAGGCATACGATCGTTTTGGTGCCTGTACAGAATCCGCTGCGAGTCGTTTCTCGAATATGGTTCTGTTGCATTTTTCAACGCACTACAATGATTCTGAATACCTTGATATTCTTCATATCCTGGACCAGACTTTATTCCGCTGCCGGAGGCACGCCCGCAGTTCTCGATCAAACCACGGTGGGCCCATAGCGTGTGTTCGGTGGCGGTGGGGTGGAGAGAATGAATCATCGGCTGTTGACCACGATCACTCAACTGCATGTGAGGTGGATAGGGCACATCGCATGAATGCATGGACAACGTTTTGCGTACTGAAATTGGATCGAATTGAAAGAACCAGCGAGGTAAACAAACTATGACGTAGGTGGCTAGAGAAATATTGCTTGGATCTGGTCTCCCAGACCGCGTTCTGCAAAGCGAAAAACTGAGAATGTTATTGACTGGAGACACTACAGGGACCGACTTTGGTGGGATAAATGCATTTTTGTTCTTTTTCAATGCTGATCATCCATCATGGTATCGGCTTGCTTGATCCTAATCTTAATCTTACCCATGCGTTGCACTATCCCATGTGCGATCTGAAGTTATTTCACTGAGAAAACCGGATAAAATAAACTCGGACAACGCAATAATATTCAGAGCCCAGAACACTCGCCAGCAACACAACAATCTGAACGCTTGACTGGCAAGGGCCATTATTCGTCCTGTGAAGACTGGACTGGATGGGACATATCGATTGATGGCGTGGTAAACTCCCTCGTTCCCACTTTGTTTCTCGATTGGCCTTGTTCAGTTCGCCGGTTCAGGTATATCCATTGGGAACGCCACGAATTAAGGTGTACGTTTTATGCAATTGTAACACTTCATATTCGCAGTGCGGCATGATTATTTACTATGGTTTTGAGTCGAATAAACCTCGAGAACATTTGGACTTGACTTCTGAGGTTGCGCGTCACTCAGCGTTAACCTGGATATTCGTACGCATTTAACAGTGATTCTTTCTTTGCAACCTGTGATTGGTTTGGCGGTGAATCTGTAACGATAGCTAATTGTAAAATGACAGTTTCCAATTAAGTTAAAAATGAGAAAATCAACGTGCGGCGGATTGAATCGATTGCAAGAAAATGTTTGGATATTTAAACTGGTGACAAAGAGCGGTTGTTTTATAACTCATGAAATAATGCGCTAGAGTTAAATCTGGTAGTTTGATGGTTTCATCGGAGTGGCGTAACCCCACAGGTCTGTTTTGAGTCTTCAAATAAATGCTGTTTTTCACCCTTCCAACAAAGATCAAAATGTTTGTAGATTGCGGCACGACACAATTACATATCAGAAACATTTATCACAATCTATTCTATTGTTTATGTAACACTTCCAGCTTTACATGATGATAAGTCAGGCCAGCAATACCTGCGAAACTCGTGAAGGGACAGTTACGATGTGTATTGTCTGCCAGCCGCCACGCGTTTTTAAATGCTTCAAATACTGCGATACCGCTGGAGAAACACACATTGTGATTGATTTGTTTGGACCGCCCAAACATGTCAGTCGTTTATTATGTGCTGACGATCATGATGTGTTGGATACATTGAAGCCAAAGTCTCATGTTATGGAGGCCTTCATCAATCAAAAATTTCTCTGTCAAAGCGTGTGGACGATGCGGACCAGTTGATGTGAGACCAGAGAGGGTGCAAGAACCTTCCAGTGCAGAGTAAGACTTGAGCAATGCGACTCACTCGAAAATCATGTATGCAATTTCTGCTTGAAATAGAATAAACAACATCGAGGAAAATAGTGAGCAGCCCAATTTGTCTGCTCAGATTGATTGCTTCGGAACACACTTATTGTGAGCATGTCACATTTCGAAGTGCTAGTCACACAAAAGACAGATGGGTAGTAGTAGAACATTGGTCACGTGATTCACTCTTACCTCGTGTCAGATTCCGAACATACCCATAAATAGCGAATAACATATTGGAGCAAACACATTCAATCGGTTATGACAATGCTTACTGCATTGTGGGTGAGGGAGCAGATAGATGGAAATGTTCTTGAAGGAAATCACCGAAGAAAAAAATAGACAATATTCAGACGAGAAAATCCAGTTCAGTTTTGTAAAGTACGCCTTGGTACCATAGTTCTACAATCTGGGTGTGACGAACGATAAGCTTCGATACCAATCGCAC
Organism: Echinostoma caproni; assembly: GCA_900618425.1. NCBI lineage: Eukaryota > Metazoa > Platyhelminthes > Trematoda > Plagiorchiida > Echinostomatidae > Echinostoma > Echinostoma caproni. The sequence goes on from UZAN01043848.1 coordinate 7,939, forward strand.
TTGATGTCAAGGTTTGAGTAATTGCTATTCAATGTGCCTGTTTCCTGGAATTAAACAGCTAAGTTGAAATCAGAACAACAGAAGGAGGAAAATTCATTGAAATCCTGCACACACATTCCGCAAATATTGAAACCTCTGCAGTACTTCTAAGGCAGTGGAGTTGCACTTAATATTAGTTTTGTTTTGACGGTTTCAGGGGTAAATTTTGAGTTGGCCACCGAATGATGAGAATGCTTTTGCAATCGGTGCGCTAACATTTGGTGCATCAGGTGTATACGGAATTTTCAGCATTTCAGCGCCCCCCTTGCCGCAAATGCAACTCTCCCAGTGTAGCTTAGTACCGGTATCCCAAAGTCAACTCTTCAATTTGAGCTGACGTGCTTATACCACAGCTGGTGTTTGGAAATGGATCTATGTGCTAGTAACTCTTCGTTACTCAGCCTGGTTAACTGGTTTCCCAGCACTCGATAATTATTCCAAGTAACGAGATCCAGAGTACGTTTTTACTATCTGTGGGGTAGATCCTTCAGCTGTATCTAGCCGTGATGATGCAGCACTAAAACGCTATCCTATTGGAGTATCAGTAGTCAGACTGTAATTCTCATCGAAATGCCCCCCCCCCAGATGTCATGTTTTCAAACCCCACTCCCACCATCACCGCCAGTGAGGTTTTCGCATCACAAGGAAACCCTCTGACTGGTAGATTTTCCTTCCTGAAAATTAGGTTTTGCATCGTGTATTCAACAAATGGAAGTAAAAGAGTAACATTTAAAAATACTACTAGAAACCGTTGCTGACAAGCAACACGGTTGGCGCGAGAAAAATGTATCGATTTCTCATTCACATCTCGAATCAAATTTATTCACCCTCAATACCATTTCCTACCTGAGCTATTCAATCTCCCAGTCATTGCATAAGCTTGCAAAATTCACCATTTCTATCAGGAATTCTTGATTCGTTTTCATTCATTCTAGTCTGTGCATTGATAATCTTCCGGAATTTCATGCTCGCTGGATCTCTGTCTGATAGTCAACCTATTGCAACTGGTCAATGTAGTACAGGTATTGACCAAACGCGTGCAACACCCTTAGAAATTGTTGAATATTTTAATTTCTTTCCCTTTTTTCCTTGTAAATCCTTCTCTGTTACTAGTCATATTTATTGTTTTTTAATGGCATTAATAAGACACACTGAAAACGAGCTTCTTTGCCATTTTGCGTTCTCATTCTGAGCTCTGTGATACTGTTTAAACGCCCTCACATTTGTTCCTTCCAACGCTCCAACTTTCCAAGCCTCATTCACGGGATCCAATATTACATTGCCCCACATCAGACGGAACACCTCTGTATTGATATCCACCTATGTATTTGCTTCTGTTAGATGAATGCCATTAACAAAATGCACTGAAATGAATTTCTGAAGTGAGAATCATGTTATACTGGTGTGATCAACATCTTCACATTTATGTAGGCACAGCATTTCGCAGTAAAAGTCTACAAGTAGTGCAGAAGTATTTCCAGGTGCCACTTGTGCGCCTTTGATCACGGAAGAACTTGTAACTTGCAAGTCCACGAGTGATTTCGCACTGCGTTTACACGCGTCAGCATAACAAACACCGGAAATCTTGCCACAGAACTGTTTATACGTTCCAAAAATGCATTTTTTTATATTAATTATTGAATAAAAAAATGTACAACTTTCAGGAAGGGGTGGACTGAAGTCATAAGGAAAAGAATATAATTTGGGACTACCACCACTTGAACAACATCATCGGACAATGATTATCATACTGGGTTTCTTTCTCTTCTTTTTTCATTTTTACTTTCTTTTATTGAATATACAATGATAGAAATTTCAGGATGAGGGCGGCTGCCAATCAAAGCGCTGCCATACAATACGCAGTGAGGAAAGTCAGGCGGTGGTGGTTGGATTCGAACACACATCATCCGAGGTGATCATTTGTAGATGTTTCCACCGGGCCAAATCTTCTCATGTAACCAAAGACTTCATTTCATACTTAATTTTGAACGATTTTTACTACCTCATTATCCGAATTGAACTTCACATATCTCCAGTTTCAATCTGATATCTTTTGGAACAAGGTTTGACAATTTGGTTCCTCAACGACGCAACTGCTGTACGGGTTTCTTTCAGTTCATTCGTCGACATCCATACTAAACTCAGTGTTCATGATCCTCTATTCTTTGTTTTCTATGCCAAAATTGATTGATCTATATCTTACGTATTCATAGCCTCCTGTTCTGTCTGTTATCCAGTCCCATCCGTCTACTCACAATAGGCATTCCTATTTGTGACACCCTTTGCACAACTTCCCCCGTCCGGTATCTGGCTCTTGTCCCAGTCAGAAAAGAAGGAGAAGCAACCCACTTGTGTAGTTCTGTTTTGTCACCCACATTCTCGTTTGTTCCTCATGGTTACCATCATTCTGTGCAAATGTCCCCGTGTACGTTTGTATGAGGTGGAAACAACTGTGCTCGCATAAAATGATCCAAATACAATTTTATTCTGGTGTATTCATATTTGAGATAACTCTTGCATTTCAAGCAATGTATTCTGCAGTGACATGAGTGAAATATATGTTCAAAATACAATCTTTTGAATTATGCCTAAAAATTTGCTATATCGGGAAGGAACGGTAATCAGGGAGATTGAAAGCTATGCATGTCTTGTGTGGTGTGCTAAACAAGAATGTGTATTTTTCACTGATCCATCATTGTCAGCATAGATTGTATCAAACTGACTTTTCTTCCATTGTTGAGGGTGGCCTTTCCCAAAACAACATTTACGTTTTCAGTTCCGATGGACCTCTCATCCGTCGCAATAAAGAGCATCACGTAACGGAGTATAATGAGGGATTTGACGGAACCGGAATGATGACAGTTGCTATCTGGTTACCCCTTCTCACTTCAATGCCTCACCTCATTCCACTGTTGTCCACAATAAAATGTACTCTATTGAGCGTGTACAACGTGCTGCCACTAGACTCGTTGTTGAACTACTTGGGGCCAGCTATGTAGGTCGGCTGCAGGCCACTGGTCTGGTTCCAGATGCTTATCGGCGAATCAGGAGAGATCTCATCTGTCTGAGGAAGATCCTCGGGGGTGATATGAGCCGGGAGTGGCCGCAGAATTTTCCAATACGAACAGAGGAACGCACGCGGGTCACTCTTTCACGTCGCGGAAACTTCAGTCGATTGGTCTTCCGTTAGTCTACCGACTCTCGCGGAGGTCAACAACGCTCTGGAATTCCCTTCCAGCGACTGTAGTGGAGGAGACGACCGACACTGCCTTCAAGCCATGTTTGGATGGGCACCTTGAGGGGCTATGGAGAAACCACCACATTTGATCTGACCTTTGACCGTGGTGGCGGGGCTTACACGAGTCTCGTCGCAACATTAAGTTTGCTTCCAAAGGAAGTCCGTTTTTCCACTGGGGCATCCTAACAAAGACTAATTCAGTAACGCGGTTACTTTGAAACTTAGGCAAATGGCCTGCGTAGATTTCATGCTACTTTTCAAATGGATCGAAGGAAAGAAAGATGTTTTGGGACGAACCCTTGGTGTACAGATACAAAAGACCTCTGAAAAGCTCAAAAGTAACTCCGTGTCGTTCCGTCCTGTATAACGCCATCATTACTTTACGGTTGACACAAAAAAAGGTATCAGTATCATTATGAACCTGTCGTTCATTTTATTTACGCATGCACATCAGTCCTGTCAACAAAAATCAATTTGTTCTGTTGATTTGATGATATTCCAGCAGAAATGTTGTGGATTACGTTTTTCTGTGTACATCTGTCCACGGAGTTATTATCACCAAAGGGGTTACATTTGAAGGAACAGATTAATTAATCATGGGATTCTGGTATGCTTCCTGGATTGTGAATGATTTGCAAATGTTGATTTTCACTAGTAGCAAGGTTTCCCTCTCCCCTTCAGATTCATGAATATTGTAAATATCAAAATATTTTCTCTCTTTTGACCTTATTTTATCAGTGACAAAACTCTTAGAATCCAAATAGCGCCTGTGGAGAAATAGACGAACAAGTTCAACAATTTATCCGATTTGGGAAAACCATGAATGGTCCCGGTGAATTATTAGAAAAAAGATGTAATTCTCTATAGAATATCAAAATCAAGTACGAGTGGATCATAGTAGGCTTACAGAATGATAGCTGAGCTCTAACAGGGCTGAATACTGCTTTGAGTGAGAGGGGTTCACTGATTCGGAATTGGTAATTAGTAAGCCTTGAATATGCACATATCTGTAAGTTTTTTTGGAATTCGAACGAGGGAAAACACAAATGAGATAGGTTTGGGTGAAATAAAACAGCATACAGGAAGCGTCAGT
>UZAN01043849.1:9140-20023 GCA_900618425.1 Echinostoma caproni
GTGAATCTCTTTAATCAAGCATGTAACACCTCAAGAATAACACATCCGTTAAAATATATTACACAATTACCTGTTCAAACGTTCGAAGTAACGGTGAGCAGTGAGTTATGCATGTATGCATGAACGGAAACGAACTATCTTCATTTGACGTGATCAGTTGGTTTGATGCACAGTTTAACAGAAGCAGACACGAATTTTTGGCAAATCCGTAAACAAACTGGACAAAATGGAGACTCGTCGTAATGCCAATGCCAAACTCTTGGAACGGCTTATTATCCGTCGTAAACGTTTCGGTACATTGTATGTTGGTCACCAACACAAATCGACTGCCGAAATCGCAACTAATGTATTTCCGTTGCACGTTGCATGTACTAATGATTTTCATCGAACAAGTACTGCTGGGTTTGAGGCACCGTAGAACGGCCATTATCACAAACGCAATTCATCTAATTTTGCGTAACTTTCTGAATCGCAGACCGTGTCCGTTTTACATTACTGAAAAAAAAACAATCCGGCGAAAGGTTTAGTGGTCGCTGACAAATGTAGCATTGTGTAATGTAGATCAAAACGTAAATCCCGAAGTAGGAAATGCGGAAGTGAAGATCGCCGTGAACCAAAATATCCGTACCGCTGTTTTCTACCCACCAGCAAGTACTATGGATAAAGTTTGTGCTGAGGTGAAAAAGCCACCGGGATGAATCACAATCTACGCAATTGAAGCACATGGAAATGTAGTGAACGTTCTCTAAATATAGTCGCAGCCAATTTATTTATGGTCGTAAATATTATTCTCAATCTTCCTATCTTCAAACATTGTTGCTGTTTGGTCTTATTTGTGTTTCCAGTGGTTAATATATAAAGGAACACCATTGTGGTGTTTTCATCGCGTAAACTGAAATAAAACATTTAAGTGTCTCTGTAGTTTGAGAGAGAATTACGCTGTTCCCAGTGACCTTTTTGGCAGTAAGTCCAACCGACTTTTTATTAGTTAACTATGCGTTTAACAAAGTAAGTTCAGTCCACCTCGCACGTATTTCGATTTGTTAGATAGGACCATGTCAGTTGTATAAAAACACATTCACATACCGACACTGTTCTGAGCAGTCGAGAAATATGGGCGGAGACAAATTGCGGTCAAATCACTGACAGCATACCAAAGTAGCGCCTGAGGGATAAGCCATTCACTCTGTTTACAAAGTTGGGGATAGTAAGTTTGAAAGTCTAGTGCCTCGGCTTCTTTGAGAACATTGAAGTTGTACAGGATTCTGATACATATAGCTCAACATGACACAGTGGTTTTGTGATCAGTGAACTGAGTTTCCTACGGATCCTCCGTGTTTACACACCTCCGACGTTACCGCTCATTATTTTCTAAAACCACACTGGGATTTGCTTGGTTACCCGATACCGCATTTTTTTTCCATCCCACACTTGAATTGACATATACCATTAGATTCGGCGTTGGAGGACAGCTGTTACTTCAAGTCAAGTTTCATCGAGTAAAGCTCATGCACCCGAGTGGATGAATTTTCACCACTTTGGACAATTTACAATGAGGAAGACGTTGAGCATTGAAAAAGAAGAAATATACATGTACTAAATGAAAAACAAACGGATTAGATAAGAATCCTAATGTGACAGATGATAATTCAAGTCAGTGATACTTTTGCTCGATTGACCAAGATACCAGCAAAATACTGGATCATGCTGTTTTTGTATGTGATGGTGCGTGTGCAAAGAATCCGAGATTGAGAAAGAGTACTTGGATGAGAAATCACTTTTTTGAGATGGGACAACAGGAAGTGTTCTTCATTAGACAGTGAATGGTTGATAAATCTATCGCATTAATCAAATTGCTTGGTCACAATAAACTCAATCAAAACGATCTTTGAAATTCCGCTGCAACGAGAAGAAATTTGAGGAGATCTAGAAAGGATGATGGATTCCTTCTACATCAGACTAGGACACGATACGGGGGAACAGTATAACCAATGTGGAAGAATGCATGCAGCCACAAATTTAAGTTTTACTTTTAGGGAACAGCAAGGATTTTAAGCCTCAATGGATTGAAGGATGGCCTACGTACCGTAATACAAATGTTTTCAACATGTACGGACCAAGAAAGACTTTGTGGCAAAGTAACTCCAGGATACTTCACAGGGTTAGCTTTGAGGATGATATAACCATTACTAAATAGTTCGGGCTGATTACTCAAAAGTGTGTTATGAGGTATGCCTGTTGGAAGGTTTGAACAAACATCCATACCCTTCTCATTTCGCCTGTTCGCCATCATCATTATCATCCGCACTGATGATGTCAACTCGGATTGTGGTGAAACGTTCGCAAACAAATTACCAAGCTCAGCGAACAGGGGAAATGGAATTAGGCTGAACGGAGCTACTAGAACCGATTTTCAATACTTTGTCAACATACATACATGTATCAACATTTATAATTTACAATCAGGGGGTATGCCAACTAAACATTTTATTTATACAAGCTTAGAGTTAAAAAGAATAAACAGGAATATTTGAGGTACAGCCGACCACCAGGTCATCAGCTTGCTTGCAGGTGATAAATTTGGGGAGGATGGGAAGATCCTTAATACAGAATGGAAAAATAAATGGATACATAATTGTACCCCGAAGAACTCCGAAATCTTCCAGCAAGAAGGAAGATTTACCGATAGAAAAATTGTATTGTGTCCGATGAACAAAGTAATTAACTAGTACAATCAGTAAATTAGGTGCCAGACCACAATCCGAAAGACGTTGAATGAGATTACCGCGGTCAAGTGATCCGAACACATTAGCATAATCAAGAAAAGTTATACGGACGATGCCAGCCTCTTTATACAATAAGGATGAAACGGAGTGACAACGTGAGCAACAACATCAAGAGTGGAAATCGAATGTTTGAAAGCAAACTGAATAGGGTCATGTGTGACATAAAAAATAGTCGAAAACGTTCAACAATGCTAATATACAGACAGTCGGTCGATATTTGGAGATCTTCTTTTCGAAAGTGGGGTTATCCGAATAGCTCTCTAACAATAAGGGATGCTTCCAGATGACGCATAACTTGAACAACTCGGAAACAGGTGAAGCAAGTTGCTCGAGACACACTTTCAGTAGGAATGGAACAACGAATCAGGGTCATGTACCTCGCCAGATTTAAAAGGGTTCACTACAATCAGGACATCCACAGGAATGACAGATCTTTTCTGCCAAGTAGATTTAAATAAAGATGGTGTTGAGTTCCTTATGGTAGCAATTGCAAATTGACGGTTGAACTCCTCAACAGCCGGAAGAGGTCTGTTGCCTGATCCACAGAGCTGCTTCAAAGCCGACCACAATCCGCGGCAGATCTGGTTTCCCATATCTTCAAAATATATTCCATGAAGAAGCTGTATCTTCATTTTGATCAATAGTGATTGATGTTTGATAGCGCTGTGTCTTCCAGTCCTGTAGCCTTTTATTTATCACGTAGAAACCGTTTTAGAACAGGTGAAGAGAACTTGTCAGTTAGAATATATGGGGTCTCAGTTAAGCTTAAAAGACCATAGCAATTAAGATAACATGAAAAACGCTAACAGCTGGAAGCGTTATCAGCATTGTAGAGGACAGCGAAATCGGTAGATGAAAGCATATGTTTAAGTTCGGAAAGGTTGTCAGAAGTGCGACTTCTGTTGCTGAAGGTTCTAGATGTGGAACGGTGCAATTGGCGATTAGGATAATTACCCTAAAATCTTGAAATGCAAAACGTAGAGCAATCGACTGAGCTACCTACGGAAGTCCGCTCCTCAATGAAGCAGATTTCAGGGTCATTTACAAACATTTCGTCAAATGAAACACCAAGCCTGGTAATAAAATTTACAATACTTTTCAGGCTTAACGTTGTTAGAAAGGATATATTAAAACTGTTAAAAGCATCGGCAGCAATGCATAAAGACCGGTTCCTTCAATGTAACTTTACAAATTACATTACACGATAACAAGGCACGGCCAAATTCAAAGGCCCAACCACATACTGCGGATATTGGCACCGGGCTGTTGTAAGCCAGCTGACATCATCACCCTTGAACAGAAGCTGCAGGACTATTATTATCTTATTTACACCAGGTGTATTTTCCTGTGTACAATGGTGCTCGGAGTGCTTTAAGATGAACCCTTTCAGATAGCCGCTTGGTAGTAATACTGTTATAATCCTGTCTTTTTTCGTTATCTAGGTTATCCACTGTGCAAATCTGTCGCACCCTGTAGAAGAGCGTATCAACAAGACTTATCTTAGATCCTATTGCAGCAAAGATTGTAAAATGGAAATATTGTTCATACGATGTATCGTTTTGGAACACGGATCTTCTTATTGATCCATCCTTTCTGTGAGAAACTTCAACATCCAGAAAAACGATGAGACCTTACGTTTTACTGTGGCTTTTCAATGTTATGTTCGGGTGAATATTGTCCCATAGGTAAAATAATCTCTCCTGGTTTTCCCGTGCATCGCACATGAGTGAAGCATGACCATCACACTAGCGGTATAGGTCCAGCTCTTCAAATTTGTCACACAATTGATGTTCGAGATGTCCGACGAACATAAACACAAGGATGGTTAGAACGGGCTGCCCATATTTACTCCATCTGTTGATATCAATCATTTAGGATAAAGAAATTCACATTCTGGGTGCACAATAGCGAAACCATTCCTGCTCATCCGCCACTAGTTCAACGTGAGTGTTCTTTTCTTCCCTATGTTGATGAATTGTCTCCAGTAGGAAAAAGTGAAAAGTGACGTTAAAGCTATTGTTCGTTTCTTTTGATTGGTTCTGCATTTCAATAATGTGCACATTTGCAAACTCTCTCATATTGCATTAGGAAATGTATCCTCGCACCGCATTAAACGTTTCTGATAACCATTTGGTTAGTTTGCGTTGTGCTGAATTGCGCATTGACATAATTGATCACAGTGGAATGCCTTCTTTATATAACTTTGGCAAACCGTAAATCTGTGGCGTTTGTTCTCCTCTCGTTCGTAACTGTGTCACCACGAATTCGCGAATCAGTCCCGCTTGCATCACGGTTTTCAGTTCGACACATATTGTCTTCTCTAGTTTTTGCGGATCATCAGTTGCCTTTTCCATCAAGTAGCTGGGCTTATCCCATTCTGACTTCTGAGAAAATTAGTGGAAAATTCGGAAGTATGACGACAACGGGGATCCGTAGGAAACTCAGTTGGTTGATCACAGAACAACTGGTCGAAATCAAACACAATGCCATCCTGCTGGATGCGCTCGGAATCCTCTAAAACAACGAGTTTCTGAAGTACGCCAAGGTAATACCCATTCAAAACTACCATCCGCAACTTTGTGAACTACGTGAATTACTTATCACTTTGTCGTTACCTTGGTAAGAAATGTCTTTTCTGGTCAATTTGGACCTCACTCTTTTCCCTTCCATGATCCATAATTATTGTGCGTATCCTATTTTGGTTTCTCTGTCTCATTTTGTTACTGGGCAACTGTACTTCAAAATACTCAATTGTATTTCATGTTCCAAATGTGAACCGACTGACCTTCGTTTTCAGATTTTCGCACCTCAAAAGAAACACAACAAGGATCAGTTCTGATGCCTACACAAATTCAGCTCTACGCCAACAATCATCAGTGGGTTCACGAAACCGATTCATGTTCGAATTATCAGTTTGAATCATATGATGGTATTATTGTCGTTCAAAGTGTTCCCGTCCGAAATCTGTGAGGGAAAGCGAACGATTCTACATTAAATTTGTTCACAAAATAATTGTTTTTTTGTGCAACGTCTGAATCGTATTGTATCGTGAGTACAGTGGAAAATTGATTGAATTAAACGGATCGGTTACCAACATTGTGACGTTAGTTGGTTGCCATCTAGTGTCTGTATTGCTCAAAGCCTTCGTCGTACTGATCACCATGTTGACCCCATGAACCTACACATCGGGACTACTATCCTCATGCGTGACCTTCCGAACAACCTCGGCGTAGGTGCTCGCTTCCCTCTACACCACATGCTCCTGATTCGCTTTCCATTTGGCATCCCCTGGTCTGCTGGTCAACACAAGAACGCACGCGCACCGTTGTCTCTCTTTGATTTTGTTGACCCGTTGAATCTGGGTTCTGTGCATCTCGGCTTTTTGGGGTTGTTGGGGCTGTAAGTCCTGTGGTCGGTTTTGTTTGTCCTTCAATTGATTTTGTCTTTGTGTCATCTGAACTAGTCGCATCAAAATCCGCTCTCACAAACTTCGTCTTACCCGTTGCCTGTAAATGACTGAATGGATTTGCAATGAGCGATTCACTAATTCATTTTCCCACGAGGATTTGTCTGAATTGTGCCTCCTATGCATTACCAAAGACCTTTACCGAATTACCGGTGTCCGAGTTGACGCGGCAAAGATACATGGTCGTAGTACTTTTTCCAACGAGCTGGTGCACTTTATCCGCTGCATTAAGTTCTTTACAATCCTGTGTATATATCTTTGGCTGGTTTTGGAAAGTAAGTTTCGTGAACATATGTTGATTTACCAACGATCCCGCTGACACAGAACGTGAAGATCGATATTTTCAAATGATTTGATACCATTTTCTGGGAGTTGATGTGTGCTGGTACCTGCTGGATTTTATATTGCGCACCGCTCTACATTTTAGGTGAGATGTCTATAATCGGTAGCATTTTATATGCGATCACATGGTGTATGTTGCTTTAGGTTCTAATGTCACCCATCTAAAGTAGAGTGCAAAACCCCGTGTAATAGATATAATTTCAGGTGAACATACACACAAGATGAACTTGGATAACAAAGATTGTGGCAAGCTGGTTTAGCCAGAGACCTCCAAAGTCCAATACTCCAAATAACTTACCCTACAGTCTAGTCTCATTTATCCAGGCCTTGCTGCTCACGTTTGAGGGCCGATTTATTACTCCATCACACAGTGAATTGCCATGTTTTCGATGCCAACTTATTCGCAAATCTGTACAATTCACTACAAGAAAATGTGTTCTCTGGCCCCCCGCAAGCTGAACAATGTTATAGTTTGGCTGACTCTGTAGACGTTCATCAAGTGCGATCACTTCTTTTGTAAATTTATTCCTGTAGTGCTATCGGGTTACTTCATATTTTTCACAAAACAATATTCCGTTCCAGAAATATGGCGTTTGTGTGCATTTGTAAGCAATGAATGTTTTACCTCATTATGAATTCAAGTGTAGATCATCTACTCAAAAGAAGATATTTGTAAATATTCTTCCTCCTAATAACTTCGCTGGAACTCCTTGGGTACAGATACCGGCATTTCGCAAACACATGTTGAACCTTATGAAAAGTCTTCGCCGATAGGAAGCACGCCGTTTTGTTTCTTCACAACCACTATTGACACTGTTCACTCTGCATAGCTTCGCAGGCTTAATATATCATCTGCCGTACGGTTTAGCAAAAGATCTCCGAAGTCCAATGCTCCAAAATGGTCAATGTGTTGTCGGGTCTCATTTATCCAGTCTCTGTTGCTCATGCTTGATCGTAGGATTGTCANGTCATTTCAGCATATAATGAATTTTCACCTTTTTGAAGCGAAATAATTCTCAAATTGGTACCATTCGTTGGATGAAAATATGTTTTCTGACCAAAAGCACGCGAAGCACTTTGTCCCTTGGGTTTAAACTTGCAATCCACCTAATACCAACCAAATGGCAGGAGCTACTACTNTACTACTGACGACATAAGGCAGTGAAGAAAGTTGTATGCGAACGTAATCGCATGTAAAATTAACGATTAAGGAAATACGGAATTGGTAACTCCTTATCCTCCAGCGCTCGATCTCCGGATTAAGGTTTCCTACCTTTCAAGAGGTCATCTGACTATATACTCTTGAGAGTAACGCACAGATATCACGTATGAATTAGCGAAGCATGAGTTAAGAATATTTGTATTGCGTCAATATGAGTGTCGAGGTCTGATATACACGGGAGCTATCGTGCACTTTGTTTACAGTTTTAGCCAACTTCATGCCGGAACGAAGAAGAGATAACCGTCATTGTTATAAACTGGTTGTAACCATATTGATGGTCACGTGCGAAGCAAACAATCGTCACTCATCGTTTGCACATCAAACGTTGCGACATTTATCTCCGTCACATTGAGAAATTTCGTTATTTGTTAGATTGATCAAAATGTTAAAATTTGCTTATGATTCAATCATAGCGGTGAAGCGAACGCCTTATTCGGTTTGACAAAGAACTACACGTGATGGTTGAACGAATACAAGGAGAGGGATTGAATAATTGCCAGTTCGAACTGCAGCTTGATTAGAAAACATGTAGAGTCAATCTCGGGTTATGTCGCATACCTCGGGACTTCGAAAAAGTGTGTGATTATCAGAACTTGCGACACAACATGTTAGTCAGTAGCAGACGTTATTGAGTAGCATCAAACATCGATTGGGAGTTGTTTCAAAAAATGACCCGGATCGATGAAAAGTGAATAAATTCGGTCTATCATTAGGTACTGTTTATTCCTATAGGAATCGAGAGATCCCATCTTCTCTATTATTTATGTATTAAATAACCTGAGACCTTTTATGATGTCCTCAGCTTGATATTAGTATATTGCATCGGGCTTTCAGCTTCTTTCAGTTTAAAGTGTCACACAAATACCTACTGTTATTCAGCGCAATTATTTAAACTCATTCATCGAATAATATTTGCACTTAATTCTCCATTCCTTTGCAATGTTTTGCTAACCACAGAAATGGACATACGGAGTTCACCATAATAAACAACTGTTTTAACTATATTAATAATAATAATATCAATGAAACATGACTAAAAACCCATTAGATAAAAACGAGAATGTACCAGCTGGAACACATTGAGCACAAGGAACAAGGAGTCGCACTCGAAGGTTCGAAATCAGTCTTGCTAATTTGACATTAGAGAACACTTAAACTTTCTTATGGCAGGAGGGTTACAAAAAGCATTAAATTCGACGTCTTTAAAAATACCTTGGAACAGTCCACGCAGTCCCTCACATGTTCTTTGAAGAGTTACGACTACCCGGAGGTTTTCTTCAATTATACATCGGAGACATCGTGGAGTTTGAAATTTCGCAATAATCAACATTGAAACCCTTTTACCACCCATGACCCCACAATACAGCAAGATAACTCTTTCTTTGTATTTCTTGGATCCAGAAATTATTTTTTCCTTTAAGACAAAGTTCTTTCTGGAAGCCGATTTTGATACACGGCGGTTTAGTCTGCGCTCACAATAACTTAGTTTATCCATGTATTATCATCGGTAACGCAGCCCGAAACTAATCCGCAGTATCACGGGATACCGTTTAACGTCTCCAACAAACCTATAAATTAATACACTTGGGTAGTTGCTTGTCCCTTTCTTTGTATGTTTGTTTACCACAATCATCTGACCATCAGAGAAACCAATTTTTGGAAGCCCCTAAGTGATGATCATACATTCTTTGTGCCAGGTGAATTGCATTGCTACAAATGACGCTCTCCGCTATCGGGAACTCTGTGCTGTTCTCCATAACAATGACCACGTTCAGTCAAGTCCAAAAAGGCGTTGTGCACCCAAAAGGGAGAACGTTTAGCAAATTACGCTTTATATAGTCGTTAGATAAATCAGTTGGAAACACATAAGAAATTCTACACTTTAGTAAGTGAGAGAAAAATGAGGGTAAGGCTATTTCCCTGAGGTGGATGGGAAGATTATGACGATGTACTAGAAAAGCATCTAACTATGGAATTAAACTGTTTCGATATGCGGACATTCGCCTGTGAAGGAATTGATATTTGGAGCGTTCCAAGATTTGATAGGGCTTTCATGATATCTTGGAGCAGTGTAGCAAGTGTGGAAGGGCACAGGCAAACACAAATTTAAGAATACGATTATGTGGTAAGTCCAGTTTATTGAGCCTGCAAGCATGGAAATACAGTTTTCGAACAACTGTGAAAACTTTGATAATATGAGCAGACCAGGAGTGGTTATGAGTATGGGTGACAACAAGATATTTGACAGATACAGGTACAGATTTTGGAATACTTTGATTGATAACTATAAGATAAGGGAAATTAATAATTAATGAAAAAACCATCAAAACGAGACTGCACTTTGATGTAATGTGATGGCTTGCGTGCTTCCAAGACCCTGCGAGCCAAACAAGATGGCATTTCACAGCCGTAGATCCAATCATTTCTGAAAGGTCAACGGGTAAAGGCCGGACGAAGGTCAGTTTCATAAAGTCAGCTGCTGAGGCACTTCCTGGCTTCATTGTTCAATCCACACGTCCCTGAAGAGGCCAGTCCAGCAAATAAGCGTCGTAAGGGGCAGTTCACCGGTCAAAACTCCGCTAGACTCATGTAAGTGCGGGGTAACCGGGTTTTCCTCTCAAAGGTGAAAGCAGTCTTCGCAACTCATTGGACAGCTACCGCCGGCCCAATCTGAGCAGCCCCCAGCCAATAAAGTGCTGTCCCGACCGCGTTCCGCTTATCTCACGGGGTGCATGAGGCTGGGAGCCGATCTCGAAAAGCGGACCAATAATCAACGCAGCAGCGAACAACACAATTAATATAAATTTAAAGACCTTGCGTGACAGGTGTCTAGACTCTTCCATACGAGTGATGCGTTCACGCTCCCGCGTTGGATTCACGCCCCACTACATTGTGGGTCAGATGTTTGAGCCAAAGGCTCCTGTTTGGGTTCCGAAAGAAAAACCCCTTCGTCGGTGTGGGCTGCAGCGAAGTATGCCATGCTCTGAGGACTTAGGTACCATATTTTTCATGTATCTAGTCCTTCTCAAATCCGAATCTTTTCAGGTGCCCGCTGGTTGCAATTACC
>UZAN01043849.1:25190-39206 GCA_900618425.1 Echinostoma caproni
CGTCAGTATAATAAGCAAAATCCTGCCTTCGAGACAATTTCTTTCCCGTAGTGTACGATACGTGGGTCGGCGAGGAAGACAATGGTTAGTTTAACAGTATTTTTTGGAGTGTAGAAGAATGGTTCAGCGGTCGGAAATTCCAACTGAGGCTCGCATAAAAACAAAAATGCCATACATGCATACATGCTTTGAAGAAAGCAGTGGCACCGATTGTAGAATTGATACGGATTTCTAAGCCTAGGTTGGTCAGAAACAAGGTGAAAAGCGATTGAAGACACCAGCGGTCAAGCAGAAGGATCGGTCAATACTACTGACAGATGTGTTTTTGTATTATCAGAATATAATACAAGGAATTTTACTTGTTGAGTGGGAAGCAATCAAACCAGTGCTTTTGCAACAACTTCGATTTGCGAAAGTGAAAACTCCACCACCTCTGCTGCGAAATTTCACAATCCGATCACTCCTGAAAAATATCAAAGCCGTCCAATCCGACCAGAATATTCTCAACAGCTCGGAGTAACCGGCTTTCTTAAGGTAAAATGACTCCCACACTTTTGCATTTTTTTTATTGCAACTGATTCTGGACGTCATCCGTTGCCTCATTCGATGTCTGGAACTTTCATCGTTTTTCAGAGGACATCTTTCTTGAGATATTCCAGTGTTCACAAGTTATCCGACATTGGTTCGATGGGATGTAAAATTGCAAACAGTTTTCCTTGAAATACCAATTGATTCGACTAGTGAGCTCTGAAATGCACCTGTCTAATTCAGCATTTCCAAAACATTGTGAAGCACACTTCGAAGCCAAGTGTCACTGTCTTCGATTGTTGGCATCGGTGTCTTCCTCACAAAGATTGTCCCATTGGTAGACAGTGTTATGTTCGCGTCACACTAGGTGAAACGGCATTGAGTGGGTGCAACGATGCAAGTTGGCTGGTCAATGGCCGTTGCGAACATTGGTCAACGAACAAGTTAGTAGGTACCAATATTATATTCCCAAAAGGCGGTGCTGGTCGTGGAGAGATGTTTATTGCACAATACAGATTGAAGATCACCAATTTTGCATGCGTAACACGAAAAAAACATGCCATCGCATTTTTCTCCGCCACATAGAGCAGGTAGTGCTTATTCTTCCCGTACATATTTCTTGGTCCTTGATGGTCATGTTTTATTTTTAATCTCCGAAAGTTACCGACTATTCCCAAGTGAATGGTATCTCACAACACCAGGAACTGCGACATATTGAGGGGGATGTCATAGCGTAGTCAGAAACTACATTATTACCCATGCGCTTGACTTGGGTTTCCTAAATCGTGG
Organism: Echinostoma caproni; assembly: GCA_900618425.1. Lineage (NCBI taxonomy): Eukaryota > Metazoa > Platyhelminthes > Trematoda > Plagiorchiida > Echinostomatidae > Echinostoma > Echinostoma caproni. The sequence continues at coordinate 26,508 of UZAN01043849.1, forward strand.
GAAGATATCAGAAAATGCGACTAATCACGGTTGCAAAATACTCGAAGATTGACTAGTTAACATCACTGTCCTTACGCAGTTTTGACGACGAATACTCTGATTGTGATAATGAAATTTCAAAACCATCCGAGACGGATGACTTGACAGGTTATGGATCTCCATAGTTGTCAAAGTGAACAAATCACAGTGTCGGCAGGCTTTCTGGTGTGAAAGGTGTATATATGCGACGCAGCTGAAAACTCACAATGCGTGCATCAAGCAGAAATGAATTGGAATCTTATGTGTCTGAATCCGTCGGAATTAAGGACCTGATGCGCATCGACGCGTATGGTATTTTTCCTCTAAAATAACATGGGCGTACCAAAGTGCATGTAAAGTAATGATCCCGATCCTGGTATTTAGTCAGGTGACTGATGCATCAAAATGATGTAATATTTGGATTGTGTCAAAACAAAGTATAATATTAAGCGCCAGAATGCGATGTTGTATTGCGTATCTCAAGCACCATGCTACTGTGTTGTACTTGCTATCAACAAATAAGCCATACCGTGTTTTAGTGTCCAGTTAGTTGATCGGCAGCAATCGCTTTGTGCGGTGGATGAGAAATCGATGAGAGTCAACTATTTCCCCACCCATTTTTGGCTTCAAGAGTGAGCAAAAACTACCGCATAAATCGTGTAATATCAAACAGACTGAACTCTAGGAAACTAATCACAGAACTTATTTTTTTCTGTGAAATTGTGATTCACGTAAACGCTGTCAATAAAAAACATATTTCTCTTATTGATAATCACAAAGCTCAAGTATCAATCAAACACATATCAAAGTTGAGGTGATTTGTTAAAGGATACTCTGTGGACCTCTCCATATGAAGTACCGAATATTAGAGTTCAAATGTTGCAGTTTATTTAGGTAATGTGTTCCGCATGATACTAATAATTCTGAAGTGATCCTTCGACCGGGTTATGTCTTATCAGCAGTACGACTGCGTTGACTCAACTGGGGATCGAACCCCAGACCTCACACGTAGAACGCAAGCATATTACCCACTCGACCAACGGCCAGTGAGCAAGTCCGTTTTACACCCTCCATTTATATCATCTCTTTTTTGTATACAATGGGGTGTCGGTGGAATGGATCTTTTAGGTTAGGTAACAGAAATATCTACGTTCAATTGGAGGTAGTCATTTGCAAGACGAAAAACGGACGAGGGAAGGTGACTTGAATCACCCCTGATTAGGACCTGAACGTGAGCNTCTGAGCGGCATCCTAATCAGCTAGGCACAACAAAAGAATAACTGGATAAATAATTGAATTTTTATGCAGTTGATCTTCCAGTGGTTAACTGGTCATGATAAACGAAATACACAAAGCAGTTTACTCCGGAAATAGTGAGCAATCTGTCTAGGGTGTCAACTACGTTACTATACACTAAAACACGTTACACGTTTTACTGCTACACTATCGACAACATCATTTTTCTGAAGTAATTGTATTTTGGAATATGTGTATTNTTCACATTCATTACTACTCATCGGCAATCACTCAATCCGACATGGTGCAGCTAATGAGTCATCAAGGGAACCAGACAGAAAAGTAGAAATCATTTTATAACTGACTCTTGCCAGTTTTGGTCTTGGTATGTCACGTCGTTGAACTGACGCTTTTCTCTTCTTCAAGATGGATGACATCGCCTGTGCGTGATCTTCTTGAAACGCTTGTAGCAAACGTTGGATTTTTCAGATATTTGACTGTTATGTGAATTAAACATTCGCCAAAAACTGGCGAACATCATTACAAAAACATCACACAGCATGACAATAAATACATGCATTCCAGTCTCAGGACACACACTCCTCCCACATTTCAGAAGATGACAGTGCGTGTGTTGAGCGTCACGAATAAGCTGTAATTCACATGTTTCTGACGACATCGGTGGGCTTGAATAAGTCGTGTTCTCAGAGCGCGCTAACTGTAAAGGACATGCTAATGACTGTAGAACTAGTAAACGCAATACGTACGGAATTCGGAATGCAAACCACACAATACGAATCAAGGGACACGAATCAGGAACCAGCTATCACGGGTTGTATCACGGGAGCACTCGACCAGTAACACACTCTTTCCCACGCAAATGAAACGCGAGGAAATGGCCACAAAAATGGTAGTTCGCAGTTCGTTTGTTGGAAGAAATGAGGGCGATTAAATAAAATGTTCAAAAGAGAATCATTGGTTATCTAGGTTTCCACAAATCATATTGCAGTACTGCGTGCATAAGTCTGCTTCTGTCTGCATTGTTTCGGAATGGATGGCACGATCCACCAATGGCGCACAGTCAGAAGCCGTCACGCGTAACCCCGTCCTCGACGTCATTTTTCAAAGTCGACTGATTATAGGAGTCTAGAAATTTTAACGCGTCGCTCCGGGGTAGGCGTCATCACGTAGGCATGGATCGCCACAGATATCCAACGATTCGCAATACACATAAATCTAAGTACACAAATAAAACATGAACGGGTTAGACCAATTGTCTCATTGCACCATTATAACAGTCTTTCCGGATGCTCGCACATCCAGTCCTCCAAATGTCGAATATGACATTACGCCCAATTTCTTCGAACGACAACACATCAAAAGCCGATGTAAGGATCGCGAGAATTGGGGGATGGCAACAGGCTGAGAAGTGGAGTAGTCTGCGGAAATTAACATTAGTCCAAGTATTTTCCTTCACAGAGATAAGCTTGGATTAGCCCGTTCGATTTTTCAAAGACACTACGCATTGCTGACGTGCCCATAACAAAACGAGATAGCTGTCCAGTGTTCTTTGTCGGTTGTCACAGACATGTCAATAGCAAATAATTAGCGCCCAAACGGGACTGCGATCCCAAGAGTGCATAGACTTTCCTGTTCTATACTTTCGATCAACCGATGTAGAACCTGGATTCGCCTCGCATTGATGTGTGTACCAGAGAGCGTTTCCTTATTATTATAATACCTTTATATTAGCCACCAAAGCTCACTTCGAGGTAACAGCATTGGCCCAATTTTGTACGGGTTGTTCTCACTCACATTCACCATCCATCTTCTTATTGTTTTATTTCTCAATCAACATTGTCCTCCTGCAATCATGACTGAATCGGGAACTGCACATTAAATATCCTGTCTAATCAAAGTTATATGATCACATGTGTGCTGTTCAGTGAAGATTAAGGCAAGATGTTGCCTTTTCGGGGTATTTCGACTGCCAATAGACAAACGGTAGTTAAACGTCTTGCATAATCGAACTGCATACTACTGCAAGACAACTGAGTGGGTTCATCTAAAAACGACACGTGAACAGGGGGTGTTCGAAAACTAGAAGACGTTTTGCTGTTTCTGCAATTGTATCTCACCTGGTGGCTGTATCGTAAATAGAATTTATGCGTGAATGCGAAGGATTCAATTATCGATATTCAGTTTCAGACGCTTGAGGGTGCGTTATCCAAATTAGGCTGTTGATGAAGTGTATAGGGTTAGATTTCAGAAACAATAATTTTCGTCTGAGAAACCGCCATTCTAAATTGAAAAAATATCACTTGGACTTGAGAAAGAAACGCTGTGGTCGGATTCGCTTCCGTTCAGCGCACCTCATTTTTCCATTGATCACATCACCCCCGGGTTAACCACCGGTCTTCCCACACTATTTCTCTGGTGAAATTAGGCAGAGCACAGTCGCACATCTTGTCGAGCTCTGTGACGGACGTCAAAGCGGTGGGATGGTGAATTCATACCATTCACGTGTGAAAGCCAAGCCGTAATCCACTCTGTAAGCATGAAGGGTTACGCACTGTTTCGTGCGCACTACAGTACCGTCTTTGTAGCCGCACGTCGGTCGGTGCTGTTATATAGTTCAAAAACTATGAAGATAGGCCGTCAATGCTCTAGTGATGACTTGGATACTCTCGCAGAGCTGACTCCAGAGAGGATATACACAGTTCTGTCCCCACGGGAGCAGTATGCATTTAACCAAAGCGGTGTTGCTAAACGTTAAGCTCTTTCAATTATTCCTTTAGTTTCTTGACTAATTAACCTCGCAAGATTTACTCAAAGGTCAACTACTCATCGATGATATGTAGGTTATATACATTGTGAATACTACCGAAGATACATCAGTACCCCATGAATAAGTGAGCAACCCCACTGATTCCGAACTACAAATCATGCTGACGAGGTGATCCTGAGAAATGGCTGTAGTGATTATATTGCAATAATATCGGACAGTACTAGGTGCGCACCACCATACAGCTTCTAGACAGCCAATCAGGAGGCAGATATTACGAACAATCTGGTGGAATCCAGTACATACAATCGGATTGAGTGTGAACTTCAGAGCTAACAAACAAAACATCGACACTTGTGTGATACATGGGTGTATAAAAGTGGGAATTATATTTGTGGTATGCATTTGCTTGCTTCCATGAACGGCAATCAAAGTTCACACAAATGAATTTTGTTTAACCAGACTTCAACATAATGCGATTTGGAGCCCGGTTTGAATGTACGTTATACAGAGTTCAATCCCATTGTCAATTGAGCTTACTGAATATGCGTATGTATGTGCAATGTCGTCACTGGTAGCTGACTCGTTTGTAGTGATGTGAACTGGAGGAGAACCCTAAACCAAATTTTCATTTGATGTATTGCGTCAGGCTTAACATATTTACTGTGAACATTGTACAGATGTCTGATTGGTCGACCAAAGCGCAGTTAATCACGGTGAGCGTGATGAAAAAAGGAATGTTATGAGGTAAGACTAAATAGTGGGGCGATGTTTCGTAAGATACATGGCATTGAAGATAAAACAAAATAATTGGTTCTCAAGATTATGGTTTATGATAGCGGATGAGGAAAAGGGGTGGCTGAGGAGAGTGATGCTCTGTTTTATGCACAATTATTCCGCTGTCGCGGTCAGGTAAACTATAGTGTCTGAATCAACGTTTTGCTTACGTAACTCTGGATTGAAAATGCTAATTGCAATCACCCCGTCCGGGGTAAAAGCCGTCTTCATATCCCCTGAGAATATCTCCGTGGCATAAAGTGAATAACTGGAAATGGATCCAATTAGTTCACAAAAAGCCCGCTATCGACTAAATGACCGAGAACCGAACTGTAGAGGTTTACAGGACAGCACTCAGCAACACGTTGTGATAATCGCCAGTCGTATATCCAAGGGATCGCACATTACAATTGCACAGAGAAACATATCGAAGCCCTAAACATCCTAGTTCAAACAGGCATATCATAATGTCCCTGATATAGGGGACTGCTGGATGGTACTCAATAAAACTGATAACCACTCTAAACTAGATAATATCCTCAGCGAATCCAAAAACATTTCCGCTAGACCACGTGAGAAAGACATGGCAGAGCAAACAGAATCGATCTTACCGTCATCTTGAAGGAAATAAAAATAAAGGGTCACATATCACAAGCGATTTTCGGAAATCTGATCGTGACTTGATCCTTGCCGCCACCGCTCTATGGATTACCTAAGGCGCATAAAACAAACCTCTGAGCAGTCGAATGGGCTAATCCAAACTTGTTACTCTCAACAAACATAGGTACTTTTCAGTAAATAAACGAACTTATTTGGCATTTTTGGTGGGCTTGGATTATAATGTTCGTCCTACTCCAGCACCAGCCGTTGAACCAGTGTGCGTTGGACGTGAATAAACGAACCCGATGCTGATTGACCTTAATTGATCGGGTAAAGAAGTGAACAAGATCAAGATGGATCGATAAATCAGTCGTCAAGCGCCGGCTTAAATTTTCGAAAAACACCTTTCATAGCCGGACTTAGTCCATGGTCTCAATAGCATAGAAGTACATTCTGTTCAGGCAGAGGTTCCAGTCAATAGCTCGTAACACTGTCAGCCCAATGCGATGACCAATATATCCCTTGAATTCCAAAACACAAATGTTGTAAACATTTTGACTGNTTCCCTTACATATGCCTAGTGGATATAAGGAACGTGCCTGTGGAACACCAACTATTTGAATCATAAAACTATTAGACATTTTACTTAATTTTGATCAGTATCATCGATGGCTTTTAATTCAGATTCAACATGACGGTTTAGTTGGCTCGCGGCAATCCCGGGATGATTTGATCCGGTGTGCTCTTCTTCAGAATCCAATGGCGTGTTTCCAAATACTCCGTGGATAACGAACGCTATTTTTGAAAAGCCCCAATCGTGAAGTATTTTAGCTTGCTTACGCTCGGACTTAAGCTGATTCGCAAGGTCCACACATATTTCTGTGAAATAATAACTCACAACAAAAATCTATATTGTATGAGTATTGTATTTCGCTGGCTCACGTAAAGGCTGAACAATTTTCAAATTGTTGGTTCAGAGTTTGAGCCCAATGTGTTTTTTTCTCTGGCTCTGGAACGAAACAACAGAAATAAGATCCTTCAGCTAACCACATCCACCGTGTTTGTGTTATACGTACAAGTAATTCATGTACGACAAAAACAATAAATAAACTGAGAATTTGTTAATATTTGCAACTCACCATAACTGGCCGTTGAGCTGATGTGCAATTAGTCCTAGGATTATCAGCCACGAAGGGTTGAACTTGGAAACACCATCTGAAAAGGAATACAACGAAGGCGAATTGATGAATGCCAGCTTCAGGCATGATGATTCTCTAAACGATGGGAAATATATTACTCAGACATTTGATTGACTAGTATCTGGCTGCTACTAAACACTCACCCAACATGTAATACACAATTACGTCGTCAGAACCAGCGCTGGTTGGTGCTTCTCTGGCTGGCCTCATTAGGCGACTAGCTCCAGCAACAGCAGCTGCCCGCGGTGACTTTTCTACGGATGCCGCTCCTTCTGTCTCTGAGTTTTCTTTTTCTCCTTTTTTCATTTCATTCGATTTTTCTTGGTCGGTTTCCGTACCTTTACCCTTTTTCCCGTCATCCCCTGATGGCATTTGAGGTGGAGCTTCTGTACTTGTAGGTGTAACTGTGGTTGGAGCAGCAGTAGTAGTAGTCGTGACGGTGTCCGCACTCACATCAATCGCTGACATGGATGAGAATGCAGTCGTGGAACCTTTTGGACACAGAGTATCTGTTTGACCTCCGATAGTAACCCTCACACAATTGGTTCCACTCGTCTCCTGGAAGCGAATCAACATGTTTGCCATATTGAGATCAATGTTCCAATCACCGGTGTTCCAGTTGTACTGTACAAAGTTCTTGTTCACTTACGTTGACGTAGACCTTCACCGCTTTACCTCCGTCCGATTTGACACGGTACTGGCAGCCAGTGACATTGCTTTTTACAACGAAGCTCTTTGCATCGACAGAGGCCGTAACCTCTTCACAATTCTCAGCTGATGATCAAAAGGCTATTGCATAGAAACTGCGTTACCTACCGACAATATCCCTGAAACAGAAAGATATAATCAGCAATTTTATGATGTTTGATTTCATTTTCTCCGACTTTCAGTGCCGCAGGAGCTACTGGCTTTTATATTGTGTCTTGCGTTCCTTTTTGGAAAAATGTCGACGATCGACTACTATCTATATCATGATTCACGTGAGTGTGAGATTACTTCAACGATATGTCACAAGTAGCTGCTGAATGTGTGAGTCTTGAACGTCGTGTGATGACGACTTAATTTCAGAGACTAAAAATAGCATACTCTGACGTCAGTATTTAAAGAGAACAATTTGACATCGGTACTGCGTTTTGTGTTCATAATATTGTTACACAAGCAACAAAGAGAAATCATTTTTTCAAACGGTTTCCCCGGCTAGTTGCAAACGATGAATGTTGCAAAAATCTGATTTATCCATAAAACAGTTTTGGTCCAATGGTTTAGTTGAGTTGTTTGACACTGTCCACCTAAAACTAACACGACTTGCATATTTGTCTCAATCCAAGCGGCTAGCTCTTATCACCTCATAAATTACTACATCAAAAATATGTCACACCTGCATGTTTTCACCAAGAACCCATTGAAATGCAACAGTATTCCATGGAACAAGGGAAGTTTGAGCTTGCATCTAGCTCTGATAATTCTTATCCGATCATGAATCGGCTGTTACTCTACACGACGCTGACATTGTTCTGCAGTGAAATAATCAATGTATCATGCTGCAAATGTACTCTTACTGTTATAATCCTAGAAGGCAGCGATGGTCGAGTAGAATCGTTTATTGAGGATTTCAGATGAGGTATCATTAATTTGGCATACATAACACTAAAATATAATTAGAAACATACAATCGCAGTGCGTTGCCACGGCTATGGTCCCAGCGCCGTCTATCGAGATCACCTTGATACACAAACCTTTCGGGAATTACTGCCTAAAACTTTTGAATTGGAGTTTTCGACATGATGCTTGTAGTCTGCTTCCTGCACGTTCATTATTGAACTTACCAATTGCATCACTGCCATGGTTCTTTCTCAGACAACGCCAAATAACCAGTATTTAGTTTCCCTACGCAAATAGACTCCCATCAGACTCCGAAACTGTGAATCAGTGTAATGCAAGAACAGGAAGCACGCGGTAGTTTGAGCGAATCGATGCATTGTCTCAAGAAAGTCACGTGAGATGCAAAAGACTGGTCTGTCTGAACGGTATGTTTTACCTAGTTTCCATTGACTGAATATTCCTTTTTGGAAGGTAGTGTAAAACAACTGTTTGGCGCTTAGCTTCAACCTGAGATTCAAAGTTGGTGACGGCTAAACTTGAAGAAGGCAACAGGAAGTCGATCAGAGACTTTGTCTGAAAACATTATTTTAGTTATTCTTCGTGTTTTGGTTTAAGGTAATAAAATAACTCAAAGCTAACTTTTATTTCTACCGATGGCTTACGCCCTGTTGATGGCTGAAAATAACCTAATGCATATGTTTAAGATAGACTTCTCACCATAATTGTGCATGTTGTCTAGCGCAAGCGTCCCGGCGAGCTCTCCATGAACGACAATATTCAACTTTGGGAGCGTTCGTCTCAACATAGCACGCAGGGCCACGGCGTGCGACATATGGCCCACGAAATTTCGAAGCTGCACAACGCCTGCTGGCGGTCGATTGGGGTATAAAACCCGTAATCCGGGCGTCATTCGCGGCGGCGCACTCCTTCTCCGGACCTCATCTCGCTGCATCAAACATCGCCCCCACCTAGCCCTTGAGAAGCGCTCGGACGGCCATTAACTTACCCTGATCGGACCGTATTTCCGCCAGCTCCACTATGTCTTTGAACAGCTACAGGCATGTATGCGCGAGATCATCCTCAAAAGCTTCAGGCCCCTGAATCAGGAGACGGTACCAGTTGTCATAATTCGAGAGGGCGATGTTCGTCATAGATAATTTTCATTGAAAAAGAAATATCACAACGCAGTTCCTGGCTCCGCGAATTGTGGTAAATGTAGAAATCAATAGTTACTTTCTTAACGCAGCAAACTGTCTCCAGTGATATTATTGATTTTGAGTCATTAAAAGTAATCATCAACTATGCCAAGTACTACTAACAAAATGAGTAGTACCGCATAAGAATACAACCACTGAGATTGTTCTTTATTTGATTGTTAAATTGTTTTCCTTGATGCACTTTGAAAATCCAGAATGGTCTCCGCAGTCGAGTTGTTCTACAAAGTTGTTCTACACAACGCGTTGGTGTCCAGTGGAAGGTGAAAGCAATGTTGCGTAGGCAGATGGAATTGTCTGTTTTGCGTGAAACGCTACCTATGAGAAATGAGAAATCAATGTCGCACGGTAGTCATCCAACCATCCCTGGGAGGCTTATCAGCACGAGAGAGGTCTGACCGACAGCTTGAATCAATTCGAGGATATCTTGAAATGATGCGGGATACTTGAAATAATCGCCAAACATATTGAAATAATGGTCAGCCAATTGAAATGCTTCCCGGACACCTTGAAATGATCCAAGGACATATTGATGGAATATTGGGAGAAATTGTTGTTCAAAAGTTACAAATCATTCTGACCGTTTATCTTGAAGGCGAAGCAGCCTTAATCGTTGACCGCTGAAAGTTTTTGTTAGCCGAATAAGGCTCCTTTCGATACACCAGGTCCCTTCGCTGGTCCCGTTTATGTTTTTGTAGATCTAAATCCCAAACTATTTACTAAAGTTGCAATACTATCTGATTATACATTGACAATCAAAGCCTTCAAGCTATCTCGCCATCTCTGTTGATGTCGGATTTCGCGCGTCACCTGGTTATTGGGATGAACTTCTAGTGTGAAATCCTTACTAAACGAATAGGCTGCCAAGACTTTAAAGAACGTTTCATTTTAGGTCACCAAATACGATTGTGTCACCACATTTCACCAAGCTATATTTCGAACATATCAATTTAAGTGTACTTTAGTCTCATAAAATATCACTTCGATGGGATGTCTTGTGACTAGGTGTTTGCTTATCGTTTTCCAAAAGGATTTCCTTAGACTCCTTTAAATTTCGAAGGAGCTTTCAATCTTTTTTCCCAGTGAATAATTGACGGCATTTACACTAATTATCTTCGTCTTGCATGCTTCCCCGCTGATTGTATTGCTCTCTCGGTATGTTGAAGAAACAGTTTTTTTACTGGTGACATCTCTGAAACACATCTATAAATGTATTGGCATCGTTAGGGTAAACTCGCAGATACTGTCATAGACACCGACAAGCATGTGGAAATTGCACTGCCAAATTCTCTCAAATACTTGCCACCCATTAGACAGCAAATCATGAAATGCTGTGTCTACTTCATTCACAAGCTCAAGATTTTAAGCTTTTTTCCACCCATCTCTTCTTACCGTAATTCTGATTTGCGATATCTAGCACGTCTACTTATTGTCAAGCGGACAGTTTTCATAGAATTTTGTCAGTGACAAACACAAAATCCAATGGTTTCAGTTGCATTATGTATGATTTTGCTAACCTGATTTCACAAATATGCTGCAGACGTTGGAAGTTCAAACATCCATGTGGATAAAGCTACCATTGGCTCGACTCTTCTAAGTTATATTACAAATTCAATTTTATTATCGTTTTATATGGACGAGCTAGTGGACTTTTGTTAATGTTCAGGTGTATAATGAATAGGACGTACACCTTTTGCAACGGTAATATATAAAGGTCATCAAAATAGGGTTATTGTTGGTCTTGGTACTCTTTACTGGTATCATCATTATTTTATTCCCCATTTGAGCATCATATGTATCTTCGGAACTTCAGACTCAGCATGTTGATGCTTTCCATCCACAGTATTCCTCGGCTAATTTGTTCCACTATTCTCGTATCCAGTATTGAGTGATATGCTCCCACTTACCTAAATAAAATGAACAATGTGTTTCAAAATCCCACATCGGGTATTCGGTTCACTTGCTTGTGTTGGTAATAAATTTGCATCGCACACTCCACGAACGCTCAGGTGGGGTGATAATGAGCGAACCATGCATACTGCGAACAATACACTTTCGTGTTTATCGATTTCCTAAACGTTTTGTCACACAATTGATTCATTGTGGTCCACTTGTGTTTCTTCTCCGTCTTTGGAATTGTTAATTGATATCCTTAAATCAAGTCAATCAATTCATAGCTGACAGCCCTGAATGAAAACATGTATCTGCAAAATGCGGTGGGGTCAAACAACAAATGATCATTGCATATTCTAAATTGGTTTAAAGCTGTAGTATCACAGGGGGGACTGAAGATGACGTGGCTTGTTTTTTTATTACGTGTAATCAACGTTAAATGGGCGAGGTGTGGTATTTTTGTAGGTTACCTGAATGGACTTATACTACTACTACTACTACTACTGCCACTACTACTACTACTAATGGTACTAATGCCAAAACAACAATAGCAACAAATAACTACTACCATAGGGATCAAAAAAGCGAAGATAAATTATCGATAACTAGTTCATCTTCTACTTGCAGCTGAATCATCAGTCCGTCAGTGAACACCCATCTGCTTTATGCTGCATGAAGAGATTGAGCTTGGGTAAAATCTGTGGTGTTTGACAGATTACTGATGTCAAAATTCTTATGTGTTTTGAAAAGGTCACCAGCATCAATCGAATTCGAAAGAAGTTGGAAGAACCCAAATGGTTGGATATTTTTACATCGAACAAATTTTGAAGAAATATCCAAGCCCTAGAAATTTATCGAGCTGATTCCGGAAACCTTTAGGAAAAATCTGTCGGAAGTCACAACTTATCGATGAACTCAATATTTTGTTCCAGCGAAAACCTTCTTGCTCCTCAACTTTAACTAGCCACCTAATTGCTTGAGTATTCCCATGAAATCGTTGAAAAAGCTAGTGGGTGAGCGAACAATTGTTTCCCGATATTCCTAGTCATGCTGAAAAAAAATCCTAAAAAATAATAGCCACTGACCCAATTTAAGGTCCTTATTCGGAGGCAGAGAGCAATGGAAGGGTATGGGTGTGTGTGCGTGTAGGAGTGTTTAGTGTGTCAGTTGATGTGAACTTTCCCCATCTCTATCAAGTGACACGTCATGTTTTGTCTTGGTTTTCACGCCCGGCCAAGACCATTGGATCCTCTGCACTAGTCTTTTTGAGGCACAAGGATTCGGACCTAGTAAGCGAATGGTGATCGCCTCGGCCATGGTCAGTGTCCAAACCCGGTCCCCTGTCGATAGATTGACTGGGATAAGACAAACAATA
>UZAN01043850.1:5322-39203 GCA_900618425.1 Echinostoma caproni
TGAACTGCGAGTGGTTTAACAAACCAGTTGTAGCCACGGATGTAGGCTTTTCGTCCCCACTTTGGTGGTAAAACACTGCCAATGGGAAGGCAGTTAACAGGGCTTTTTCAGCAGAAGCTACTTGAGACGCTTGGTCGTATAAGAGCATTTCGTGAGGTGCGAGGGAAAGATGACCAGGCACAACCCGAAACACCCGTCCCCGACCATGCTGAGGCTTTCGGCTGCTTGACCTAAGATATATAAGATATGTAGTTTCTGTCCCAACAACAAGCGAAAAATTTTCGGCGTCAACCGGACATTCTCCAACAGTAAGAGTGTGTGCAAATGCAACCGTCAGAAATGGATTTGGATTAACGGGCAAAAGTAATCGGGTGAATTAATTCAAGCAAGCTTTTGTTCTAAATAATTAACAAGTTGTTTTCTGCTAGCTAACTGCCTGCCTGAATAAGAAACTAAAGTTGTGATACATAATCGAGCGAGTGTATGGCGGCTCGGATTTATTGCCAGCCACTGATCTGGAGACAGAGTGACGCAGATGAGTACATACGAGTGCAAGTACCCGCCGCTGATTTTTGACCGGGTTGGAATATTCTTCCCGTATTCTGTTTGCCCTCATATCATCCTCGAGAAGCGAATTTCGAGCAAACTGCGAATAAAAACAAAGTAAAGAGGACTGAAACACGCATGTCCACAATTATCAGGTTAAGGCATTTCTAGTCAGGCTAATGAGTTTCATTAAGAAGTGTTCATTTGTGCAAACCGTTAGTTATTTTGCCATATGCGCAACTTTCATCGAAAGCACACTATGAAACTGCTTCGTCAGTCATTGAACGAATGGAATAGTTGGTTAATTTTTGGAATTTGCTTTTTGTAAGTTTATTTAATTATTAATTTGTGCAACAAGGAAGAAATACACCTGATAAGAAGCGCAAACACGTTACGTAACACGTGACTTTGGTACCTCCATCGATCACTGCTTATTCAAACGGCCTTCATTTTGTATGAACTAGATTGAGGAGTTTATTCGGGGCTTTCCTTTTCATTTCTTGAAAAATGAACGGGGATCGGGTTTTAGCCGACAGTTTTTCCATCGTCCATCCTAGCGGACTTCCATATGAACCCGGTCTATCTGGACAGGAGAGTGTGTTGTGCTCTTACATAAAACCAAATAAATCGTTCACGAATCACGATAGATACCATTCTAAATCGGGTCGTCCAAAGGACCGCTCAGTATCACAAAGGAGACGATTCTGTTCAACTAGCGGTCCGCGACCTAATCGACGAGACAAACAAGTTATAATCAAAGCACAACCTGCCGGTTGGTACCAAGTAGATCATGTTAGTCGTAATCTATCTCTAGCCCCGAGATTACCTACTTATGAACCTTTGGTCACTTACAGTTTTTCCGGGGACCAGGCGAGACGGAAGCGTCGTGCTCGACGGAATCGCCGCAGTTCGGTCAATTGGTCGATGCAGAGTCGTTTTCCTTCACCATCTGTTTTTGGTTCTACCTTGGGCTTGTTAAGAGAACTACCATGTGCTCGACTCCATTATGACAGTTTTCGTCGGATATTTCCGACTTTGCCCACACGAACAATGAAAGAGAAGAGATTTCGTACAGAGGCAGCTAAACAATTGCCATTCGCTAAGTACCCAGACGAACAATTGCAGGACATTTTGGATTCGACCAGTAAGTCAATAAGCATCACCGGCAATGATAGCCAGACAACCAGTTGGATCAATACCCATCGAGAATCCACGAAAAATGACTTACCGGAAGCGTCTCAAGCCTGGCGAACCGAGGGTGATACACAAATTACGAATGAAATTAGTGATGCTAGTAGTGAAAGTGAAGAAAGTACAAAAGACGAGGATGATATCCCAGAGGAGGATGAAAATGAGGATATTCCCGAAGAACCGGATGAAGATCTCCTTGAAGCTATTCCTTGTAAAATTCCGGGTTCATCGAACCCGTACGAACCGATTTCATCCAATCAGTCTAAAACTGATGTAGCGGGTCAAGTTGATGGACATCCGTTTAGCAACAAACACTCCACACCCGTGTCCGAAGACTTCTTATCTGTCAGTGATACAGACAATAGACTGACCGCTGTGCTTGATAAATGTGACAAAACTGCACAGAACCATCAACAAGATGAAGAATCGTTGCCATATATCGACACGGAACAAGACAGTCATTCTGTTCCTTTGGCTGCCTATGAAGAACAAACTAAGTCCAGTGACATTAGTGCTCGACATCTGTCCTGTGAACCGGAAGGGCCGCGACATCTGGCGGAAAGTGACCTTCGTGCATCGGGATTAGACCCGGTCCCTATTGCAGAACTGCCCCCATTAGTAAGTGCTTCACGCAGATCTTCTCATACTATCACCTCACGACCAGATTATGAACAGTCCACTATTGTCAGCGGACAAAAGTGCAAAACGAAAACAGACGATGCCTTACCAAGTCCACAGTTTGCAGTTAGTCTTTTCGAATCCGCTTCAGCCGGTCGTGTGATTAGTGGATTATCTTGTACCGCCTGTTCCAAACCTGCTTATCCGGCGGAACGTCTAGAAGCCGATGGCAAGTTGTTCCATGTGGCTTGTTTCCGATGCGCCAATTGTTCAACACTCTTACAACGGGGTGCATGGAATTTTCGAGGAAAAAATTACTATTGTAATCCCTGTCATCGACGGATTGCACTACAAACCTTGCGGCATTAGATCAAGCTTACAATTTAGCTATTGTGGGAATTGATACACTTGATCTAGAATCGGAGAACAGCGCGTCTCCAGATTGCATTTTGCGCGTTCTACCCGTGATCACAAGTGCCGGATGCATGCATGCAAACTGATTACTGGGTATCAAATGGCATGGTAATCAGACTTCACAGTCATTAGCATTACTTATGCTTTTCCACTCTAAACTCACCTGCCAACAAATTCATCTTCTGCATACAGCTGGGGAAACAAGAACGGAATTCCGTAAACGTCTTTCTTTCTTTGGTTTCACAAGTACCACTTCGTTTATGTTATTTGATTGACTTGCAAAGTTCTCTTTTGTGCGTCCCAATACTTACCATCTGAGTGAGATTTACGATGGTCATGCTAACAACCATTCATGTACACAAGTAAAATCAACCAGTAGAAGGTGTTTACTTTGGATGCAGTCAAACAGCGGCTAAATACCGGAATCATTTGGGACTTTGATTTTCGACATGCACAAGCTGTTTCTTGATCAAGATTGGGAATTCACGACTAAGTTGTACATTTTAAACGGAGTAAAGTTAGATGAAAATAGAAATTAGGTACAGTAGAAGTGTTTGCTGAAGAAATGCTGTATCTCCTTTTTCGAATACTTTTAATTTAACATGACTGCATGATGTTTGGTGGTATTTCTTTGGTATCGTTCGAACTGGGAAAGGTTGAGTAAAAATTGGCACCTCTGTGTCCCAGGAAAATGCTGCGTCTCGTATCTGCTTTAGTGTGTGATAGAAAAGTGGAACCATCGAAGCTCAGGTGACTACATATCTCTTCTGAGGACAGAATGGAATTGTGGAATTGCCAGTTACTTCTGGGTCTTTTGTTTCCAGTGATCTTAGCTAATGGCACTGGTTTTGTTATTTTTAACTCATTCCCATCCATATTAGGTCCAACACCCCTAAAACTTTCAGTAAAGCGATCAATCAGCTTGGTTTGTGCTCATGATTTGAGACCATTTCTCGATCATTAATATTACATAACTTACCCAACGTGATTACATAAATCAATGGATGGCCATAGAATTGATGAGGTCAGATAACTTATCTGTCTCAGCCCCATATATTACCGCCGGGTTAACTAATTACCTATTTTAAGAGATTTAGAAATATGCGAGCTCGAAATCATGTAATCTGCCTAGTTTGAGGTTTTCTTTTGTATTGTATTGTATTGTATTGTATTCAAGCTTTAACGAGTTATATACAAGCTTTCAGCCAAAACACTCTGGCAAAAACAGGGGAAAAAGTTGGATGTGAAACGTACACAAACATGAGTTGATTACTAAATGCATCAGAAAGCTCAAAACGAGCACTTTCCTTGTCGGTCAGTATCCGTGCCAGATAGGGTACCAAGGAGTTTCTGTACGCGGATGTGCGAGAAGGGATAAGTTTGTAGTTGGAACGGGTGGAGGGGTGGGATTTGCATGCCCACAAGTCAATGTGTAGAGGATGGGTGCAATCAGAATATTATCAGCAAACTTCAAGTACGCATCAATATGGGAAATACACATATTGCCAATCAGAACAGATAACGGAACTTGGGAGACACGGCTGACCATTGAGAGGCCACGCCTCAGCAACAAACCAGGGAAAATTGCAGGAGAGCAGTACAGGGGTATAGGGAAGACACATTGTTCAACGAAAGCCTTTATCACCGACGAGTCAGAACAGATATGACGCAGTTTTCTTATCTGAAAAGAGAGACTTGAGAGCAACACCTTGGGTATGTAAAGACCAGCGAAGGTTACTTTCAAGTGTGACACCTAAGTACTTCACATGGCTGACCCTGCTCATCGGCTTTCCATGAATCTGGACATTGTCGGAGGGAATCGGGGGTTTAGAGTAAAAATACATTCAAGGCATTTCTCAGGATTAAGATTAAGATCCGAAGAAGTGGAATATGAAACGAGGTGGGATAGGTTTGTACTATATTCAGCCATTTCTGATTGGTTAGATACGGAAACAGAAATGGCGATATCATCAGCATACTTAAAATGTCGAACAGGGGGAGTAAGTCACTGATATAAGTCGAAGAAAGATAGGTTGATAGGACAGCTATTTGAAGTACACCTGATCTACTGAGTGATGCGGTTAACTTCTTCCTAATTTAACAATGATATCTTTGCGAAAAGTAATCAGCAAGCCATTCAAGAAGAGAAGCGGGACAGCCAAAGATTGGAGCTTGTTTAGTAAAAGAGAATGCGGCACAGAGTCGAAAGCAGAAGAATAGTCCAGAAATGCACAATGCACATATTTGGCTTTCTCGTTAAGGGACTTACAGATGAAATAAACTAGAGAAGAAATGGCATCTAATGTAAAGCGGTTATGTTTGTATGCAAAGTGATAAGTATCATCGGGGTTGGGAAAGGATAACTGAAAGCGACGCAGAACTGATCGCTCCATGAATTTCACACCAGTGGAAGGGAGAGCAATTGGTATGAAACGCTTCACTATCGGGGCCCTTGACGTTCCTTTGGGGATGGGAGTAATTCTCACTGGGTGCCAGCAGTCCGGAGTAGTTCGAAGTCCGAGTGAAAGACTAGCTATGCGAGCAAAAATCTGAGACAGTGACAAAGCACCGTGTTTAAAAACGGTCGGACTTAAGTTGTCTGGACCAGGTGCAGTCGACACCTTGAGAGAACCCGTGTTTATACATCTCACTAGAGGTGATGGGATCAAACGAAGGTTGGATGTTTAGAGAACTGGAATCAACATAACTGGGGTATGTGTCGGACGAAGAGTGAACAAATGCAGCATTCAGTTTTTCAATATCAATAGAGGGACTGGAAATCACTTTCTTCTGCCTGCAGAGTAGATTGGTTCCACGCTATATATATTTACAGTTCCTTGTCCCAAAAAACTGACTTGCATAAAGAGCATCCAACCGTCTTATTTCACTCTTGATCAGAAACGACAATCGTTGCATCTCGACCCTCCTGCCACATTTAAATGCACGTTCCTTTCCACGGCGAAGACGTTTAAGAAAAGGTGTTCTGCCATGCTGAAGGAACAAAGTTATCACAGGACAGCATATGTCAAAAACGCAGTTTAACACTTCTGTTAGAGATGTCATATTTGACAAGCAGGTTGTGTTTAAAGGAAAGTAGTCGGTAACTACCTTAAGAGACGATCTAAGCAAGGCAATATTGTCTGGGGAAAGATCTCACTGACAGAACATGTGTTTGGGTCGAGTAAAATAAAAGTATCCTGAGTTAAAGTAAATCTTAGGTCTGACCAGGATCATGTTGTGGTCACTAGTGCCTAAGGGGGAGAACTGTTTGATGGAAAAGGTGTCAGTGTGGTTTGCGGTTTATGTGGTCTAGATGAGAGTGTCCTCTAGTTGGTTCAATAATCAGGTCACTAAGATTTAGACAATAAAGGGTGCATGGGTCGTGGTTAAAGTCACCGGCTATTAAGTGCAAGCTGTCAGCAAGAGATGGGGCAATAACCGGGGGGAAATTATCATAAAATGTGTCAATGTCTGACAATCTACACTGGGGTACAATGTATAAATTAGTGATGGCGATATAAGGAAAGCGGGAGAATTTGGGGTGACAGACGACATTCAAGCAATCAATGCCGTTCTGTGAGTACTTAAAAGGTACTTCGGACTTGCAGCACCAAATGGAATTGATATAAGTTATCACACCGCCTTCCAACTTCTTCCTGCACCGTTGTCTGTCCTGTCTGAAGCAGACGAAATTATCCAGTTGGACCACGGAATCATCCACATCCTTATTGAGCCATGACTCCTGAAGACACAAGACACAAGAGATGCGAAATTCCTTTCGCTGGAGCAGGTGGCTTAAGTCCGGAAGCTTCACAAGCACAGCACGGAGATTGTTACTCACAATGGTAGGTACGGTCATCTTATTGGGAGTAGTACAACCAAGGCAGTTTACCAACCGGCACGGATGCGTTTTCCGCGTTTGCAGTATTTGTGCGCTTGACTAGCAACTGGAACTCTAAACATGGCAATATGGTTTTTCACAATAACATCCTTAATTTTTAACATGAATTCCTTTGTGTATATGGTTAAAGTGTGCATGTTTAGCGATTTGGGTAAATAAATTCCAGAACGCAACAGTGGCGAGAAATTGTAGCGCAGCCGCTCAAGGGGCGCGCATTGGTTTCTTTTGCGATCACTGGTTTCATCACATGTGACTTTGCTGAAACACATTTTCATCATTAAGTGTAGCACTTGAAATCTATCATCAATGATAATATTCCTATGAGTATGTTCTATTTCCGGGAGTTACCGGATCATTTTTTAAGTACTTGTGATTCCAGTGGAATACCCAGTGCATGAACTTAGTTGATGATTTCTGCCAAGAGGCGGAACTTTCTGCAGCTCCCAGATGTTAGAAAATTTGTTTAACTATCAAATCTACCTTTTGGTGCTTTTATATTAATCAAAGTATTACCCTCAACTACCTCATCAATTTCTTCCCTGCAAATGCCAATCGGTCTCGAAATTGTTCCATCTCTGAAATCGAATAGGTTCTGTAATACTATTTTCTAGCTTACTACTTGAAATACTTTTCTTTTTTCCCAGTGTCAAGTATTTCCCGCTAGCTATGCGGGGCTTCATGATTTGATGATAAGCTCAATTCTGAAAATTTTCATCGTATTGTGCGTAGTCATGAAATACGAAACTTTCAGAATACGGCTCCTGCTCGTACATCAACGATTAAAGGGTTATTTGTACTCATTCAGTGACACAAGTCCACTCATTCTTAAGTATTTTTTTTCTATGATCAGGAAACTTCCAGGATATTCGGTCTCATCGAAAGCATTTGATCATTGTCAGAACATTTATGTTGACGTTGCTTTCTTTTTCCTATTGGAAATCGGGCGTTTCAGTTGCTACTGAGTTTCTGTTTCGGCGCATTTTTTCCTCAGCTTGTTCCACCGAGTACAGGTGGTGTACGTGGTTCGCACAAATAAATTTTAACTTATCAAGTGTGCTCACTAAGTTAAATGTAAGCACATTTTGTTTTGGGAATTCGTTGAATTGGGATGCTCGTTTCTAGTGCTTTAACTAACCGCATGTGGTGCAGTTATATACGTCAAGTAAGAATGAGTGAGAAAATGGAGGAGATTCGATGGAATAATGAAATACGAGTTCACACTATTAAATAACGGTCATGTAATCCATGTCTTGATTTTTCATTGATGGTGTCGTCCGTTCATTCTACGTAATCGGGTTAGTGGCGGATGGCCACAGCAGTTTGAGAGCTTTAAAAATTAGTTCATCAACGTAAAAAGCGGGCCTGTTCCTTTCTAATTGCAATCTCCTCCGCTATGTATAATGGACGACCTCTAATCTCTTTTGACCATAACCCATTGATGGTGTAGATAGGTAAAAGTGATTCAATTAGCTTCACCGAGTGGTTTGTCTTGGCTGTATACGTAGCAGTGGCAGTTTTTTCTGTTGTAAATGCATCCGTTTATAAGCCACTTGAAGTAGTACTTTCGGATACGATCCGCCAGGTACCAAACGGTTCGACCCGTGTAGCTTCGACCANCTTCGACCACAGTAACAAACTAACTGGTAAAAGAAAAGTGAGTTCGTCTTCAATGTCCGCAATGAGACACTGAGGTAGAGTCGAAAATTAGGCGTGACTCAGTGGCTTGGTGTGCTCAGCTGCCAAGCGTCTGCTTATCTGGAGGAAATGAACGCGTAAGATGAGTTGCAATGGTGGACGATTTCCATTTTCAAGTGAGTCATGGATGATTTGGTTCAATTTCAAAGGTGTATTCGTCATGTTTATAGCAAATGAAGCGTGAACTAAAAAGCTAGGAAGCACTGGACAGCTGTTTCGACCTGGTTGGATTTCATCAGAAGTGCGAATCCATCGACCCAATTGGGGATCGAACCCCGGACCTCATGGGCAGAACACAAGCATGCTACCCACTCGGCAACCGGGAAGCTGAATATACACGATATACCACAACCTATCTTTGCGAGCTTGTTCCGGGCAACCGACCTCGCTAATCTCATTACTAGCCTCCAGGGTTACGACTCGGTTGGAAACAATCGATGGATTCTCATTTCTGATGAGACCCAACCAGGTCTAAACAAAGTTTTACATGCGCCTTGATTCCTTCTACCGTAATCTGTTAATCATGCTGACAGTGAATCGGTTCAGAGTATATAAAGATTGTTCTGAAATGGCTTCACCTGGTTTAGCTGGGATATAGTTCGAAATAGATTTTTCCAGTTAATCAAGTCAATATAAGCTTCTTTTGCTCGTCTTGGTCGAATTTTTAGCTTACTGCGGATATTGGGCATAAAATTCAGGTGAAACAATGTACAGATTGTGGAACGTGAAATCAGTAAGGCAAGTAAACATGCACGTAGTCGGCGTTGTTACCTTTCTAACAATGATAAGGAAACACGAAAGATTGGAGTTGCGATAAGAAGAAGTATGGATATATAGAAGTTAAAACTGGCTTGTGTAGCGGATGTGAAAACGGTTCTATGCAGTTCGGTCTGTAAAGAATTTCGAACGTCTTTAGGTACAGAACAGACAGATTCGTCAGATGCACCAATCAACCAGGTAACAATAACGTCTACGAGAATCTTTCTGGAATTCCAGTGCATTTTAATCGACTTAGTATAGGTTTAATCTGATTAACAAAATCTTTCTCAAGTACACCAGGGAAAATAACTGGTGAACATCATACCAACACAGGGGAAATGGGCAAGCATTGGTGAAATTAAGAGTTAGTTCATGCACTATACAGAGAGCATTTTTAGTCTAGGGGAGAAAAAATTGATAGTCTTCTAACCTTGTAAATTGAGGAATAGTGTCGACTACCCGAATTGGTCGTGATAAAGATAATTTAATAAAATCTGATAACTTCAACATGGCAAATCAATTATTAAATCGTAATCGTGTGTTACGCTTTTTTCTATTGCTGCAGTACCATAGAATTGGGGTTTGGAATGTCCTGAGGGTTCGCCCATAGAATCAACTCTTAATCACTTATTAAGAGAAAATATGGGATTATATGTTTCACTCTGCACTCAATTTAGTCATTTGCTCTGCACGAACAAAGTAGGATGCGCATCTACCCACTCAAATAAAGTGACAACTATTGTTGCGTGCGATGAACATCGTACCAAGACAGGGGAAATGGGCAAGCATTCATAAAATTAGGAATTGGTTCATGCGCCGTTTTTCATTTTCCATTTACATGATATAGCACAACCAGTCTTTGCGAGCTTGTTGCGGGCCACAGACCCTGCTCATCTCAGCACTAGCCTCCACTTTGTATGCGCTGTTTTTATTTGGTTCTGCGTTAGTCAATCAGGATATTCAATAAATGAGAAAAGTTTTCCCTGCTTAGTTGTTTCTTCGTCTTTTGAGTTCGTCTAACATAACCTAAGTATTATTTTCGTGGTGCAACGGATTATATTCTCGCTTGACTGACTCATTCCAGCGTTGGAATAAAAATATGAATGCGATATCATTATCTGATTCCGTCTCCAAGATGAACTAAGAGTTCGAGTCAAGTCAGTAGTAGCTTTATGCACTCAGGTGGGTGAATTTTCAGCATTTGCACCATTTTTGTGGATTCAAATTTACTAAATTATATAAAATGAAACTGAAAGCAGTAGATTGTGTTTGTCAACGAAGCAAGTCAGCGCGCGATTCTGTGGAAATTTTCTCCTTGTCAATAAGTAGACGTGCTACATATGGCAAAACAGAATTACGATAAGAAGAGGTACGTGCAAATACAAGTTTAAATCTTGAACGTGTGGATGATGTAGATACAGCTTTAGAAAATTCTTTGTGTAATGGGTGGTGTGTGCCTGAGAGTATTTTGGCGGTGAAATTTTCACATGCTTGTAAGTGTCTATGACAGAATTCACGAGTTTATCTCACTGCCACTGCATTTGGAGATGTGTTTCAGAGATCTTACCAGTAACTAAACCCTTTTTAACGTACCGAGAAAAATCACCGGGGAGCAATACAACCTGTGGAGGAGTCTGCATGCATTCACAAACCTAACAGTCACCTTTTGGGCACAGGAAGTATTCTCAAAGTAAGAGATATGAAAGCTTTCTAACTTTACATAATGTGTTTTGCACCCTGCAGAACACCAGAATCAACTTGGCTAGTGGAGGATTTTTTGCCGTTGAGGCACGTAAACTGCTTTCTATTTGTGAAATAATCGCGGACCAATCTGCTAACGTTTGGATTAACACTACTTCCGGTAATCAGGTTGAGCAATACCGATTAATCGTGACTGCCGAAAGCGTTTTTGTAGTCCAAGAACACCATTCTTTCGGTCTTATTTTTCTTATCTAATGCTGAAATTATTGAATGAACAAGGTGTGCTACGGCATCAAGTGTTGAGCGCGAATGAACGATGTGCAAATTGATGTATGTCGTCTTCGGCAGACCCACGGTATCAGGCATCCCTCGAGTAATTTGAGTATGACTGACGTGCAAGCGACGGGACGATACCTCACAGGTTCCTTTTCTGGAACGGGAGTTATCTTGGTTAGTCTCCAAATATCAGGAATTTTTCCGCTTATCACAGTCGTTGAATATTTTAGACAATGGGCTGAAAGAGTGTCCGTTCGTTTAACATGAGTTAATAGGGTACGAAATTTTTGTTCGAATCAAATTATGTCAGTTTATGTCTGTCATTTAACACCAGCGCCGTGTAAATGCCTTTGTCGTTGTAGGGGATCCTTCTCAAGTTGACTCGTAAGCAAGTCTGCTAATAATGGTCTTAGTAGAGACTACATAATGATACACTCCTNACACTCCTCTGGTAAACACAATTTACTTTTGTAAAGAAATTGTACATTGAGTGCATAAGTAAAGCAGCTTTTTAATTTCCTCAACAGATCATTATTGTTAATCTCTGTTTGTTTGTCGTAAGATATCGACTGTTTCCCCAAGAATCATGTAAGCGAATTGGGTTGCGATGATGAGAGAGACCGTTTAGGTTCCTATTACGTTTGAAAATGAATTGTATCCACAAACGCAAAGCTTTAACGCAGACTGCAATCTGTTGATTTATATATAATCCAAATAGTATTTCGTAACTAAAGTGCGGAAAGGATTCGAATAAACCCCTGGACTTGTGGCTGTTTTTGAAAATTGGCTTGATCCAAAATGGTGGGTGAGTCTGAAAACCAATTTTAAAATTCTAATTACGGTTCCTCCTGACAATTATTATTGTCAGCATTGTTCATTTATTTGATTGCACTGTGCTTCTTTGAAATCTTTCGTATCTCCCCGAGTAACTGTTAACATCAGGCCTCACGAGCGCAAATAGCTATGTGGATTTCACCATAAATGTAAGAACTGTCATCAACCTAACTTCCGTCTGACTATTGGGCCATACGTGATGTAACTGCCATATGAAGATCATGTTAGGCGTTTGTCCACTAATGCGTATAAATATAAGTAAATATATAGAATCGTATAACCCGAATACACATGGACCCTCTTGGTTTTTATTGCTACATGTATCAAACTTCAGAGGCGATTTTTGCTCATTGAGTGGTTCAAAGTGACGTACGGGTTTTGTCTCCTTACGCCCAAAGTCTTCATTGGCAAACCCATTTCCCCTCCCAAAGAGTCTCAAAACTTCTGATGCAAAATAAGGACATTTTCGCTCACTGAGATTCTACCACCTGAACATTTACCGAAAACGTCCATCGAAAATCTGCATTGGAATGTCTAATACACTACTAATGAGTAGTTGACAGCGCAATACAACAATTTCTGTTCACGTGAAATAAATAACCCTGGCAATGCTGTTGCTTGACCCGAAGTAATTTTTGCCCTCAAAGCAAAACTTTGAAAATGGATCTAGAAATATAAACTGAATGTTCACGTGGCTAATGTTCGAAACAAGAGTCGTCATTGAATTTCAATGCTGTTCCTCTTTGATATCTTGTTATCAGTATTTCACGCAACGTTTGTACGTCAAAGATCTGAGCTAGTTGAAATCGCTATCTTGAAATCTTTTTCGTTTGTCAATAAAGCATATTCATGTCTTGGAAGAATAAAAAAATGACTCATGGGACATAAAATGATCACAAAGAAGCCGAGTTCTGTGATGACATTGATGATGTGTCATGCCATCTCTGACTCTTCTGGTCTTTCACAATTTTCTGACAACTTAGATAACGTTCAACGGTTTTCCGCCACATCGGGCCTATCTCTTAATCCCTCCAAATGTTTCGAATGTCTCTTTACACTATCACGCTCTTCTTTCCAATCTGAGCCGATATCGATTTGTTCCGAACAAGTATCTCGGGTAAACTGTAATAAGTACCTGGGCGTTTTTATTGATACTAATCTTCACTGGAACTCTCACATTCAACACGTCGTCAGTAAGCTTGGACGACTTTCTTTTCATATTCGTAAACTTCGTCAGTGTCATATTCAACAATCAATTATTTCCAACTTTGTGTATCAGTGTTTTTTCCCCGTTTTACTTTATTGTTCACCTGTTATTTTTCCCAACCTCCTTAAGAAGGATTTTAATTTGCTTCGACGTGGATTGACCATCACTAGCCATGTCTCTTCAATCCCACTAATCTATGCGAACGTCATTTGAATGCATGTGAAAAGTTTGCGCATGAGATTCTCATCGACTCCACACATTCGCTACACGCTGACCCAACTTCCTGTTGTTCCCATTCCTCAACTAGATCACAATATCGTTGTGTTCCCACTAGAATGAACATTTATCGTAACTCCACAGTACCCTCATTAACACGTATTCAGGTTTACAAAGAAAAGGTTTTCACAGAATTTCTTAAAAGATTTTGGAACTTAAATCTCTTTTTTCATTGTTACTTTCATTTTCTCCCTTACTCCAAACTGTATATTTCTTAACTGAAATGTGGATTTCATGCTTGCAGAGGTTATTACAATACAATACAATGATAACTGATTTTGATCCGTTTACTGGTTCATCAACTACGTGCCCTGTCGTCTGACAGTAGACAGGAAGGTGTTCCACTTGTTCAAGTGCTAGCAAAAGCCGTATTACTTGAGTTGATTAGGAATAATCTGTTGACCATAAAAAGCTTTTCTGAAAAGCTTGAAAGCTATTTCAATGAGATAAAGAGGAGCATACTTTCGCACTACAGACCGTTTAGTAGTACNCGTGAGTGGTCCTGAGTACAGCTGGCGACTAGCAAAACGAGAATAACAGATTCGATTTAGATTTGTTAAACACGAAAATCTATTCTGAAACACTGGAATCTACGTATTTTGTATCATAAAGCGTTGGATTTAAAAAGTATCACCCCCAAGATAAATATGTGAATTGTAAATCCGGGCGGTTATCTCAAGTAAAGCTTTTTCCAGCGTTACAAGGTAGTCCATAACGAACAAATATTGGAGCAGATATAGAAATAGGTTTCGGGTGTCAGTTGAACGTTACATGTATCATAATGTGATTTGCGTTTGTCTCTCCAAGCCGTTCACGAGGCCGTTTTATCATTTAACCATCACTGGCCTGGGAGTAGTGAAATGGGACAGACGAAATTGATTTGGACTGACCATTCTTCAAACGTCATTTTTATGCAAAATTCCCTGTGAATACAGTCGACTAATAGAGCTCGTCCGTATTGCATATCCACTGTCGAGTTCGGGCTTTGAAATGTGGATCCATTGCATGAAGGGATCGTGTTACCACCGTGTCAACTAGCTAACGCATCATCTTTAGTGATAATTATTTCATCAAATCTTACAGCACAAAGGAAGACATTATAGTATCTATAAATTCCAATCAAAAGCCCATCACCAAATCACGACTTTTGAACTAATCTTCTAAGTTGGGCTTTTGGTTCACATCCACCTCACTTGTAAGGAAACTGGAACAACCATGAGCTGGAGATTCTGGCCAAGCCGGGTTTGAGTGAGTTGACACAGTGGTAACAAGCCTTTCATGTGATGGGTCTGAAGTTCAAAACCCGTACTCCACGGGAAATATGCACTACTGATGAGCTCTAATGAGAGCGAAACTCGAGTACAGTGTTTCTGAAATGTGGGGTTGGTGGGATGAAATCAAGATTGAGCCCTAGAATGAAGTCTGAGGAATAGTCACTCCAAATTAATTTAATTAGTGAAATGACCGCAGTACTAACTAGCCGTACTGACTTGAAAAATCAGAACCGACCGAATGCAAATGTCAGATAGGTAAATAAACGCTCGTATCATCGATTCAAATGGCCAGAATTTGGCCGGGTTTGCAGAGAAGCTGTTTAAATTTTATTTCAAATGTGTATTGGTTTTACAATATGCACATAAAAGCAGTGCTTTGTACCAGACACGTTCTGGAAGCTCATTGGGAAAGGCTCATCCTGACCACACGGGCCCAATCTACGGTTGGTGGACGCACATAGCAAGTGGTTGGGGCTTATTCTATAAATCTTCACCAAACTAAGTCAAATTCTCAACACTATCTGCTTTATTCGATCGTCTTGCATTGTCTGTGAGTGACAATAAATGTCGGTTTACTTCGACCATTCTTGCAGTCTTCTGTACCTGTCTGGTATCAACCGTATAAAATTATAGATGTTTCAGTGACCAACTGAATAAGTGAACGATGCACGAAAAACTAGAATAAATTGTAAATAAGTATCAGAACCTTTCTAAACAACTTGGTATCGCTGTACTGGAAATCCCTACTTTTAGTGATCAACAGAAACTCAGACTTCAAACAACTTTTGTCGTAATCCGTCTGACAGCGATCAACAGATGTGCGAATAACAAAATATTTTAACCGGCATTCCTTGACTCGACAGTGTCTCATACATCTGGTTCTAAAGGTTTTAAAATTTTTGTTGGTTTACTAATAGGAGGTAAACTATGAGGTGCTTTCTAGTCTAATTTATTCAGTGTGGGTATCGGCACACCAATCAGCTGGGGAACGGAGAATGTGCCATAATGAGACTCAATCCACCATCGAATTCGTTCAACCTGCAAAGAGGGATCAGGAACACCAGCTCCTCTGTTGAAGGAGGAGTGTGAACAGACAAGCGGTGCTTGAGAAAAACAATTCCGATTTACTATTGATTCTAGCGAACGTTTTTACTTCAATTAAGCACATTCTCAAAAGAAAAGGTATCAGCAAGTTGTTTTTTAACACATTAGGACCACATGATGCTACGAGTGTTTCGGAAAATCGATGCGCCAAGTATTGTTTTATTGTGAATGTTAATGTAATAACACAGAGATGTCGGTAGAGAATTATATTTGCCGACGTTTCGGCCACCGTGGGTAACTCTCAAGGCAGGTTTACAATCAAACCCACGGTAACCGAAACGTCTGCGAATATAATTCTCTACCGACATCGCCGTGTTATTAACATTAAAACATTCACAAGTTGCTTTTTGTTCTGATTGCAAACCGCTATGCAGAAACTTCAAAAATCCTGTAATATTCTTAAAAACTCAGGATAACTAAAGGTGGGTAGACAGAAAAAGGGTCAACTGAATTTACTCGGTCTGGTACTGGTCAGAGGTGCAAGTTCATGACCGCTTCTATCAATGTTTACATAAGATTAATGTGAACGTTCTATGGCCTTCAATATGCATACTTTTGACTTCCGAAATAAAATTTTTTACTTCTGCTTTGGGAGTTTACCATTATATTCTGAAATACCTTCTCAAATTTATCTATTTGTTCCCGAGGTAGACCCAAGAGTCAAACAAGATTCTAGGATTGTGTTTTCATTCCAGATGAAACCAAGTGATCTTGAGCATCCTTTTATCTCATCGCTCGGATGGATCAATCAGATACAATTTCCACCAGAAACAAACGTGGAACGAACAACTGTTATAGCTGGGGATCAATAAAATGCAGGAGCAGATTAGCTTGCTCTGTTTTGAAAGTAGAGATCACCTTAGGTTCAACGGTTTTCAAACACGGATAATGGATGAAAGTTATATATACTTTCACAGTTGATGTATATGTTAAACGATGGATACACTGACTGATTCATGGGAGTATGGAAACAGCCTATACAGAACATAATTTTCCTCTGTGGTGAAGGGAGCAATTCCCATGTGGGTTCCAGTTCTAGGTGACACTAGCGGATAAAAATACGTTCAGAGTTGACCTTCAAAGAGTGTATCACAGCTTTTAATTGCTTTTTATTTGATATTCTTTACTAGTAATGGCATCATACGTGAAATATACCAGTGGATAAGATCTCCTTTAGCATCAATCAATTCCGTTGTTCCTGTAGCAAAAACGGCATAGATTGAGTCAGTGGACGTTTGGTCTATGGTAATCCCCAGCGCTGTCTGAAAGGATTTGTCCACAATTTCAATAATAACGAAGAATCATGAATTATCACTCAATTAGCTGAGATTAGTCACTAGGTTAATCTGATGAAATTATTCCGACGCATGTACACAATCAGAAGGTTGTAATCGATATATGCCATAGATCACGTGCATTCTGCTTCAATCTAGGTGAACTACTTTATGCCCTGGGTTAGTTTTTTAGAGTTCTCGGAATCTGCTGGCCATGCCTCGTTGCCGACACTTTGTAACAAGCATTTATTTAAAAACAGGTCACATATTTTGTATTAATGAAAAGTCTCGGTAGCACTGTAAAGCTTATATCACCTTTTTGGTATTATCAACAGTGCATACCTACCGAAGGGTGGTGGTGGCGCAGAGAGGTTAGTCGCTGTCACCGGCGTGCTCTGGACCCTGTGTTCCGAGGTTCGAGCCCCGCCACCACCACCCGACTTTGGTGGTGGGCAGCTCTGCTGTCGACCGGTTCAATACCCCGCCTAAGCTATCGGGGCCTTATGTGGTTCGCCACTCCAAGTCACGGTGCTCAGGTTACCGGTTTCCACCACTGAACAGTAGGTCCTCGTGACTATGGGGTTTATCCCATCTGCTGTTCATCACACTTAGGTGTGCACTGAAAGAAGGTATCGGAGTTGGTTACGAGGAGGTTATGGTTTCAACGAACTAGGAGTATTGTTCCAAATGTACCAATTTCTGTCCATCTTGAACATTCTCACTAACATCACGAAGGTTGTCAGCTTGATAGTGGTTGGCTAAGTTTACTTCGCTGTATGATGATGATGTTGATGCTATCCGGGGTGGCTCTTAGCAGCTATAGGTTAGCATAACACGATATAGTGCCAAGTCATATGCTTTGTGTTTTTGTTAGCATATATTGCCTTGTTGACCCTGCACGTTCTTCTTTATCTTGATGGGATTACGAACCTAGCAGTCCCTATTGTGCTCCCACTTAGGCAAGATTTGCTCTCAGCTTCACTTATGGATGATTATAAACATGCTGTCAATTTGCTCCATTGTTGTGGAATCACTGGAAATTTATTAAATGAGTCTGACAAGTATGAAGTAGGGTATAATAGTAGAGTTCTCCCAAAGATTTTCAGTGACTCGACATTAGGAATGTACTTTGGTAAGCAACCGAAATCCCCGAAACTGCCTCACACATATTGTTTTTCTGAATACGTAACTGTTGTTTATTACCTTAAACGCAAATATAAACCCACCCTGTTATTTTCAGTTTGATTTCTATGATTGCATTGTTAGTAGTTAGTTAATCAGCTGTAAAAACGAATCCGTTTCCCGTTTATCTTTCAATTCATTGGTTTCTCACGAAGAACTTTGTTAGCCATCACTAAACACTCCAGAAATATTGCTTGGTCAACGACCGGTGAAACTCTATATGGATTAGGGGAGAGTAATTTTAGAATTTCTGCGAATCGCGGTTGGAACAGAACATAACTCAAAGAAAAAGCACATTAGACTAACCATCACAAGCAGGTAAATCGTAGTTGAGTGTGGTCCTCAGGAGTTCTACTACCAGCTTGTGGGAGCGTGATCTGAAAGTGTAATAACTAGGTATAGCTGCGTGTGAATCCATGAGCAAACTATTTTACTTGTACCCACTGATTACACGTGATAAACTGGTTTATTTGGACCAGTCAGCTGTGTGGGGTTCTGCGCGAGCTGATAACAGGCCGCTTGATCACACGTAGCAGACACACATACAAGTTTGCTATCAAACAACGAAATACCATTTATACCTTCACCAATGGAAAATGATATTGCAATTGGAATTGATTTGGGCACAACCTATTCGTGTGTCGCGGCGATTGTGGACTCGGAGGCTGTGGTGATTGGAAATGATGTTGATGAGAGAACAACTCGCAGTGTGGTGCACTTTTCCACCCATGGCACTATCGTCGGAGCTTTCGCAGACGCCCAATATTTGCTTGACACCGGAACCACCATATATAATTCAAAACGCCTTTTGGGTCGAAGGTTCTGTGAAGTTAATAACGCACTAAAATGGGGATTCGCGATAGTGGATTGCGACGGTGAGGTCGGGATTGAAACAACCGTGAACCCACGTATGTCCCCGGTACAAGTGGCGGAAGAAC
The DNA here is from genome assembly GCA_900618425.1 of Echinostoma caproni. NCBI lineage: Eukaryota > Metazoa > Platyhelminthes > Trematoda > Plagiorchiida > Echinostomatidae > Echinostoma > Echinostoma caproni. The sequence goes on from UZAN01043850.1 coordinate 24,513, forward strand.
TACTGAAGTATTTGAGGCAATGTGCTCAGAATTATTTACAACAAGACGTTACACGTGCAGTAATAACTGTTCCAGCGCGATTTAACCATGTTCAACGACAAGCCACGATGGATGCGGCAAAAAATGCCGGTTTTAAAGAAGTAATGCTCCTCAACGAACCAACTGCTGTGGCGCTGGCGTTTCAATATGACGTAACAGATGACAATGGTCAAAACTATGTGGTTGTTTATGATTTCGGAGGCGGTACTTTTGATGTGTCGGTCCTTCAAATAACTGGTCAAACATTCAGGGCTCTCGCTACTCACGGTGATGCGCAACTCGGTGGAACTGATATTGATGAGCTTCTCGTCAACTACTGTGTGGACACGTGGAAGGAATCCTATCCAGATCTGCAGCTGAAAAAGGATGAATTCCAGAATTTACTTCATTTATGCGAATTAGCCAAAAAGGAACTGACATATATCGATTGTAAGTGTATAGAGCTCCAAGTGGATAATTTAACTGAACCACTCGTAATCACTTTGGATCAGTTTCAACTGTTACGCATCGTAGAACCCTTAATTCAAAGAACTGTCGCATTAACGAACGATGCTGTTCGTGAGGCTGGCTTGTCCAATTCCCAAATTGATCACGTGATTGTTGTTGGAGGTTCATCTCGCATTCCACGTGTGAGAAATTTATTGTCCGAACATTTTGACGCGAATCGGCTTACTTGTGAATGGTATGAAGACGAAGCCGTCGCAATCGGTGCTGCTCGTCTAGCCCATCATTGGAACCAAAGAAATGATATTATTGATTTTGTGATTCAAGAGTATGTAACCTCCTCTTTAGGCTTATGTTACAAGAATGAAAAAATGTATGTCATGATTCCTAAAGGTTCGCAACTGCCACAGGAGAAAGTGCTAAAAATAACCACGGTGAAGGATAACCAAACAAAAGTGGTATTTTGGGTGTTTGAAGGTGACACGACCGAGTTAAGGAAGAACACGTGTTTGGGTCACTTAGTGATGACAAATCTCAAGCCGGCTCCAGCGGGAGCATTGAAATTAGTTATCCGTTTTGTCCTCAATCCCAATTCTATGCTGATTGTTTCGGCCTACGATGAGCAGACTGGGGAAAAACAAGAAGCTGCTTTTCGATGCCGGTCTGAATTTCCCTCGAGAAGAGAAGACAACATGGTTGATGTTACAGGCAATGACGACACATTTGAGGTTAGTTAATCCACGGAACAAGACTGATAACTTCTGTTAAGTCTTCATGGAGAGACACGCACATGTTGCGAAGATCTACCCAAAACTGGATCTGACTAATGGAAGAGCTATGCTCCATCGAGATAAACTGCTGAACAATTAATACACGGATGCAGATAATCCAATCAGACTGAGCCTTTGTGTATGTTTCAAGTTCAGTATCGGCTGTATAAAAAGAGATGAAGTAGGTGCATTGTATTGAAAGCTGTCTTCTATTTTTTTTTTCAAAATACACACTGCATTTTCCTTCTACTGTGAGTCTCACGTTTAGCGTCATTTATTTGCATTACAAGAGATATTCGGGAAAAAACAGCCCGTCAGTTCAATCTATGCACAATCTAAACAACCTGCGTGTGGTTTCATTTGTTCCGTGTAATTCGACCTTGGTTCAAGATAGAGACACTTAATTGAATGATTGGGACGGGAGGGGGAAAAGAGAAGTAAGTTTTGGTTTATTCAGATCCTTGCTTTTCAATGGATGCCATTCGTGCTTTGTAAAGAAGTTCTTCAAACAGTACAAATATTTCAGTTAGACAAATTTTAATAAATCAGTAATGATTGGCTGCAGCATGAGTTGCCGTTAATAGGGAATAGGTACCCTATTCGAATATCTAACTAAGCAAAAGGAAGGCGGGATACTAGACTATATGTCTTCTGTTTTGGACCTCAAATTTCAGATCGATGCCTTGTCTAAGAATTAGGATCGGTATCAAGTTTTGGAACCCTTCGTGTTTCAGTAAAATGGAGCACGAAAAGCGCTAAATAAAAGACATTGCTTAGAAAATGTTTGGGTTCATCAACCCACTTCTTTCATATTTGCGAATCATGAAACATTAAGTTACGTGGATCGATTGGATGTGATGTCACTTTAGAATAAATCACATGAGTTGATTTGGGGCATAACACAAGCACATTTTTATGTACTTCGCGAAACAAACATTTTCTCAATGACAAATTGGTTGGTATTGCCGAGTGAAGCCTTTAAGTTAATGTGTGATGGAGTAAGCTGACGAAATATGTGTAACATGTAAAAGTGCTTGTTCTCGTGATGCAATGAATTTCTTTTCAAACTGGCGATCAGGATGCTGTCAAACCTTCTCATGTGGCATGATAACAAAATGCGTAGCGAAATATCACTCGATATTTAGTGCTGAACATCTTTACTGTTAGGGTAATTGAAATCCCCTAAAATGCTCTTTGGCCTGGATGCTAGTTATAACCAACCTGAAGCTCAAAGATCAAGCATTTACTTACAGCCAGCTTAGCGTCACATTTTCAGTGCACTGTAAACGTGTTATCCACTGCTTTGCGTCCCAGTTTTTGAGAATCTTGGCCTGACATTTCTTTGTAGATGGTTTAAAGCCACTTTTTGGGCTGTCAATTACCGGTAGATTTCCCGTAATACTGGTCTGGAGACTATGAATGCAGAAGACCGTACGACCGTTATCATTAGTGACGGATTTGACCAATTCAGTTAGTTTACGTTTTGGAACAAGTATTTTCTCAAACAGAAGTGTCATAAACAACCGTGGTTCTTATGTTTGGCTGGTTAATGGTGTACAATTGACCTATTTAAGGTGAATCTGAGTTACAAGATACTCTCTGTCTTCCTGGCAGACGAGAATCTGGTATAGCACTGAGATTGTGTAACTTAGACTTAGAAATGTTGATATCAGTGCCAAACGTTTTAAACCTGCTTGAGTTTGGCTATTTGATCAGTTGAACCATCGTCTTTAGAGCTGAAGGAATTCTTAGTTGTTCAGTTAGTAGATGCAAACTACAAATCATCGACTGATGTAACCATTTTCACATGTTGAAGAATTTTCACGGAAGTATCATTATTTACTGAGATTCGCAGTCTTTTAAGTGTTAGTGGAGTTGGTAGGTTTGAGACGGTGTCAGAATATTTTCCCAGACTCATTGAATCTCAAGAGCAGTGGTCCTTTGAGCCATCTAAAGAGGAGCGGTTTCCTAAACAGGACCGATAGAAATGATCTTTTTTCTGATTATATATATATATATATGTGACAGTTACAAACCACATTCCACTTTGGCTGAAGAATTGTGCCAATTGACAGATTGTAAGGACACTATATTTCAATCTCTGAATAAGATGAACGAAAAGTATAAAGTAGTACTATTTAAGGGGGGCAGGTTAGCTCTTATTTGAGCAGTAAATGCAACTCACAGACATGGTTACTGTACAGTACTCAAAAACAAACAGCGACTCGTGTGATCTACTACGCTTGCGCTGTGCTTGGGCACTCCCGGGTTTGGTTCTGAATGGGATCAGTATCTTGTCACTTCTAATGACGCTCAGAAAGGTGTTAATTAATATTTTCTAATCCTCATTTTCTTTATATCGGGAGACAGAATGATTAATCGAACCCAGTACTGTGAAAATCGTTTTGAGCACTGAATTATGGAAATGTAAGTGACGATTAAGCCTTATTATTAACATATATTATCCAAGAAAGTTAGAATGCTTCACTGGCGGATATAGACCAACTGATAGTTCCCAATATGTCATTGTGCTAAAATAGTGCAAAAATGTTGACATGGCGTATTTGTACTGCGGTCGGAGTATCGTTGCTTGATAAATTGTATGCACAAAACTGTTACCAAAGAAAACGGAACAATATAAAGATGAAAAGTGAACATAAACGAGTGAACGAATCTCATCATACTCAGTGTTTTGTACGTGCGAACTGCAAGTAGTGGGAATTTGTTTCTCTCCTTAAACACACACACACACACACAACAAACACTTTTGAAACCACAGGGTGGGGGTCAGTTCGCTTCGAACTCGGCAGGTCTTAGACAAGGGACGAAAAAGCAGAAGCATCTGATACAACACCTAAAAAAACAAATATGCTGATACTGAACAAAGCCGTGAGTATATCGCGACAGAAATAAAAAAAGAAAACGGTGACGGAAAACGAAAGATGCACGTGCGTATGTGCAAGCGGGAAGAATGAAAAGTGAACAAAGCGCTGATTAGGTTTTCTGGTTATAAAGCACTTTCATTGGGAGGCGTATAGAGGAAAAACAAAACAAAAACATTAAAAAAAAAACAGTTCAGTTGGAAGCATTCCAACGAGTAAGAAAGGAGGTGTAGAAAAATGAAAGTGGTTTTTGGAATAGTTTACACGTTTGCTCATTTACAGATGCATAAAAACGAACAATCGCAAAATGCGAGTCTGTTCAAACTGCGGTTGTTGCGCAACTCTCGAACGGCATGGCATAAAAACCCGGAGGAAAACAAAAACAAATAAAGCAAAATACCGGTGTGAGTAGGTTTAGGAAATGAATCGAAATAATTGTAACAGTCCCAGAATGGGCTTTTAAAGGATGTTACTTGGGACAATTGCAGAGTGCACATCAAGAGAACTAGCCAACGTAAAGTGCCGTTGATAAGAATAACAGCGCGAGAGAGAGGGGGGGGGGGGAGACAGGAGAAACGAAGACGAGTTTTGGACTGTTTTTGTGTAATCAGAATACGGTCCACCAATAAGTCTTTCCAGATTGTCTACGGAACCTGATGGGTTTACACGGCGACTTCAGCTGGATACGTCACCCACGCGCATATTCGGGGTCCTATTGTTGCAACGCAACACCTTCTTCACCTACCTCAGACGAGGCCTCGTAATAACGCGTTTCTTGCATCCGAGCATAGTTCATCGCCGTGCAGATGACAATTTGCAACTGAAAATCGACAGTGGAATGATGAAGAAAATGAATTAAGCGGATGAGAAATATATTGATAACTTTAAGGAAGCCTTTGTTCCATATGGAGCCTATTTGCTATTTTCCGCCGAATAACCTTAAAAACACTGTAATGCTATTTTAATCAAGTTTTGTGTGAACCACCAGTAATGCATGTACCATCAAATGAACGGGGAGTTGAACCCTTAGCCGAGAAACTGCAAGTCCGACATATTAATCACTTGGGCTCTTCGGACTGGCTCTCAGCAACGTGGTACACACTTGAAACTGTGTGATACAGCATTCATTCACCAATGTTTTTGAAAAGACCGCCTAAAAGTAAGCTGGTAAACAGTATCCATTTTGTTTGAGTGCATACACAACCATCACAGATTTTCTTGGTTCACAGATGTGCACTGGTCTTTCTTCAAGCTTCATTGGAAAAGACCACGCGGTTGTGGACAAGGGATAAGATAAATATATTTATTTGACCCGTCAATGCACTTTTGTGATGTGAATTTTGACGAACAATAAGATGAGAGGATAATTTGATATAAATGGAAACCTGTATGTTTTTAAGGCTGGTTGATATACTTCCCGAATTACCGAACAAAATGAAGTTGTTTGCAAATATTTGAGACAACAAGGTAGCGAAATCGCTCCAGAGTGACTTACATAGCCCAGAATGAGAAGAAATATACCAGATATCCCTATGCAAACGCAGATGAGAATGTTTTGTGTTCGCGCTTCCAGATTATTCCGAGCAACGTAGATTGGTAGTCCCTGAGCATCGTATAAGCCTGAATTTGGATGCAGTAAATGAAATGAAAGTAATGAGAAACTAATTCAGAAACTTGTGCCAAATGAATGAATTGTTATTATAAGGTTGAACAGATGAGGTGATTTACAAAAGACAAAAAGTCTCCATAGGCAGTCATTTTGTTGTCGACCGTGAGTGGAAAAAAGATCTGGATTGTGTAATTCAGCCGAAATCGAGAGTGGCGTTTGTACTTGTTATTAACGTAAAACACAAGGCGCATAACAATGTTCCGCGCAAAGAGATTTCATCAACCGTGAATATCCGAGTCACATATTCTCGGAGTACACGTTTACAAATAAACGAGGTTTTCACCATGCATTTCGTGCATTACTTTATGTTTTTTAAGTTTCTGTTTGGCTTATTTTTCCTTCTAAATGTTTGTGTTGGACTAACATGAAGAATAAACTGAAATTTATCATTTATTAAAGAAAATAAAATAGTGGCATTAGGTAAGTGGTTCGTTCACATAACCCATCTGGTTTTCTGAAACATTTTGAGATGAAACGGGTGCGGTTTATGATTGCAACTTCAAAGTCACAAAGAACTATCTTAAATCTAAGAAAGTTGCTAGGCATTCAGAAAATGAAAGTTATTGACTCCAGAAAGAATGATTCATGGGGAATTACATGCCTTGTTATCTGTGCAGACCTCGGAAAGGTGATCGTGTTCACGATGCTGTTATGATTAATGCGCTTAAAATCAACCATATATACGTAACAGCTACAGGAATAAAACCGGTGGGATAATGTCAGACTATGTGCCGAATCCCATGGTAAAAATGCGCCGTAACAAGTAAAATCAATTTAATCGTTCCCCAGTCCAAGCATCATGCGAACGAACTGGTTGATATATACGTTGTGTTTGAGGGATGAATTAAGTGCATCGTCAACACAGCCTCCATAATCAAGTTGAATTCAGTATGACCATAAGAATGATCAGAACCAGCGTCTGTGTACTTAAACAAATACACGACAGACAAATGGGAACAATGTTGTATATGATATATAATGTGCACAAGTAAATATAACACCAAAGTCAAAAAGCGATTCAGAGTGTTGCTACACGCGAGCGATTCAATGGAATGCGGGGATCAATAAGAAAGAACTGTCCATTTGGATGTAACATTTTGGCAACCTGAACCAAGATAACTAATATCATTGAGGATAAAAGAGTCAAGGAACTTATTGTAATCGTCTCAGGCTTCACACAGACGCACACTGATACAAATGATGGACAAGAATGTCTCGTTGAGGAACAACAGGTTTTCTGTGCCTGTCACTCAACAAAATAATGTTTCAGCTCCAGCCGACCAACGAATCCGTGCTAACGTGTTCGATGAGTGCGAAATAGCGCCGAATGTTGTCTCACTGGGGCGCAAGGGAGTGAGAGATAGCAGAGCTTTTCATTTTCTGATTGTAAATTAAGAATAACAAAAATTGGAAACCGTTGTAAGAAAAACGGAACATTATGTCAACTGCTAGCGAAATTACAACTGGACGTTCTCCATGAACTAAGAAGACTGACTCCAATGAATCTGTGACATTTTGATTTATCAAATACGAAATTAGTTCCACAGAACACATTGAGAACAACAGCGTGGCGAACAAGCTCGTTTTAATTTATTCGTAATCATGCCATTACGCAACGTTAAATATGACTAACAATGAGAATAAATAAGGGATGATAGATTCGAGTCCTAGTGGTTTAGCTCCGGCACCAATCATGCGTGCATGTATGCCTGTGTGAAAATGATCAGTGTCAAAAGTTCAAGTGATTGCACGCGTGTTGGAGTGGGTGAAGTGCGTCAGGGGAGGTTAAGTGCTTGCACAAATTTTCTTCTCGGCGCACAAGGGGTGGGGGGTTGTGAATACGAATACTTACAGCTTCGGCCGTGGTTAAGATTCGGAACTTTACTGCTCTCGATGGCTTACACCAAACCTGCTTATTGTTAGTCATATTTAACGTTATGTAATGACATGATTACGAATAACTGAAAACGAGCTTGTTTGCCATGCTGTTGTTCTCAAATACGAAATGCATTTCAATTCAATACCGGTTTTCCAAATACCGATCACTTCTATTTTGTTGTTGTTTCTCTCAAACTAATATCTGTTCAGTTCATGCAATAACGACTACAGGAACACCTAAGCTTTTACATCAGGTGAATTGAACCCCTAAAAAAGTGATGGGAACTGGACGGAAAATCCACTGGGGTCTTAAACAAGCATCACAACACAAATTGTGGCAAGATTTGATCAAACACTTGTGTGATTCTTGCCGCAGAAGCCCCCATAGCCCATTGCTTTTGAGAGTTCAGTGTTACTAGGATTTTTCCTCATTTCCCATTAATTTCACACATCCGAAATATGTAGATCGTTTTCGTTTTTGAGGTGATTGCGTAAAGGCCGGACGGATTTTACTAGACGGATTCCTTAGTGTGGTACACATACAAGACCTAAAGTGCAGTACAGATAGATGATTCGGATAAGGCAATAACTGGGACTTGAGGACCTTGCAATAAGAGGTTTTCGAAGAAGATTCCAGTTTGTTTCTATTCATTTCATACGCTATTGTGCCTTGCGCTTTGATATGATGATTTTAGTGGTCTACTAGAAAGTATTTTGAGATAAAGTATTATGGGGGAAATGTAAAAGAACTTTATGATAAAAAAGGGAGTATTTTTTTATTACACACCTAGGTGTGATGAACAGCAGATCGAGGGTAAATCCCATAGTCACGAGGACCTGCTGTTCAGTGGTTGAAATCGGCAACCTAAGCCCCGGAACTTGGAGTGGCGAACCACATAAGGCCCCGATAGCTTAGGCGGGGTATTGAACCGGACGACAGCAGAGCTGCCTACCGCCAAAGTCGGGTGGTGGTGGCGGGGCTCGAACCTCGGACCACAGGGTCCAAAGCACGCCGGTGACAGCGACTGAACCACTGCGTATGAAGTAAAGTCCCTATTCAACACACTACACCGTTTATTGTTATCTTTTAGATCACTGTTGTAGATTCCACAAGAAGAGTGTGAAATAGAAGAGGTAACTTTTCCGATGGTTTATGAAATTAAACATTGAACGAGATTGCATGTACAATATTGATCTCAGGAGACAGTACAAAAAACAACAAATACAATACTTGAGTGTACAGTGAGTGCCATAAGAGATAGATCCACCTTCGGAATGCTGTGGTTGGTAGCTGACTGATTGAATAGTAAGTTGTAGTAATTTCAGGTGAATTCCATCATACAGCGTTTTCACGGACTTTATTTCTCACCTATTGGAACACTTATCACCAGTTAATTTTGCCATGAAAAGATTTGGATAATGTAATCCGGGGAAGATCGATCCACATATACTTGATTCCTCAGTTAATAGTAAAACAGCCGCAATGTCCAAGTACCTCAGTACCCTTTCGGATTAGTCGGTTGCATTCTACGATGATAGCAGCTAATAGCATTGGGATTTATAACTGGTTTTTCCACTTATTCATCTATTTAGAATAGAAAGTACACCCGAAAAAACTGGTTGCTGGTTAGTCGAAGAGCAATGGTTGTACGGGAAAATATCAAAGTTAGAAGTTAGAGCGCATACAGCATGAAATATTAATCAAATTTAGGCAGTATATTATTCTTTTAATGACTCTTGCCATCAATCCACGCAGAACAGTGAGTTTGACGTATCTGCATTGATGATGCAAACCGGCCACATGAAAACGGGTGCAGAAAGCAGGGCAGCTTTCTGGTTTAGCTTTTGGTTGCTCGTGATACTCGACAAAGGACACTGGATAGCTCTTTCGTCCTTATTGGGACTCGTCAGAAGTACGTTCATTTTCCTCGTATCCTACTAGGGTTCGAACTAAGATTTTCGGGTCGGGAGCTGAAATCCCTACTCCGGCGATAAGTGGTCGACGGTGACACCATGAACGAATGGCTCAATCGGTTTAGAATACCGTACATTGTTCAGCCCATTCGCACTGTTGATGAGTTGCAACCAGAACGGAATAGCTATTAAGGGCTCTTTATTCTTTCTTTTCCATTTTACTTCCTTTTATTGAATATTTAACGATGTAATTTTCAGGAAGGGGGAAGCGGCCAATCAAAGGACTGCCATTCAACACACAATGGGGAAAGTCAAGCAATGGTGGTGGGATTGAAACACAAGTACTTGGGGTACTAACGTAGAGACACTACCACAGGTTTCTGTTTCAAATTATTGCTTATAACTGGTAAGGAATTAAGGAAGTTCCTTGGAGTGGAAATCACGTCTTAGATCATTATCAGTGCTTGATGCCAATGATCAATAGAATATTCTTAGTCAAAGACGGTTTATTTGCTCTCTACACAACTAAATACATCATTACACATTTCTGATATTCAAGTTTCAAGTATGAAAGCGAATAACAGTTGGATACCTAACGAAACAGACTTAGGATATACTCTGACTAGAAACTGGAGGCTGAAAAAGAGTTCTGAACATAAATATTCTTAATCCTCCAAATGCTTTCTGATATTAATAGTATTATCTCGCAAGCATCATGATGAAACTAGTTCGGTTTTGTAATCAAAGGAACTTTTTATTTTCCGCCTACATCTTCCCATTTTTTTATATCTTAACGTGACAGACGCAGAAACAAGTAAAAATTATAGCCACGAATGCCCCCTACCACTGGAATGTGAGAACCAGTTATCTCGGATCCGATAATTTGAGTGATGAACCGTGTAAAAATACCATAACACGATAACAGCACAATCGTGTGCCATCGAAATCGGATTGCGCTGGCAATACTCGAACCTCTCCGGCTCTGGAATCCTTGAATCACACCATAAACAACAAACAAAAGCGTTCCTCAATGGCCATTCAGGATATAAGGTTTAAATAGATAGCCGTGAAAGTGGCTCACCGTAATAGGAAAGATCGATGGAGTCGGCGCTACATTTGAAAAACATCGCAATTGATTCACTGGCACTCAAAGCTTTGTTTATCAGACGTTGCCCATAATCTTTTGCCTGTGTCGTAACGCTATCTTTGAATTCATCCGCGGATGAGCGAAACAGATCCGTTGCATTTCTTCCAACTTCTGTTCCCCGAGCCTGACTCTGGTCGACCACAGTATCCACCCGGTCTGCTAATGCTTGTCCGGCCCGTGTTGGATCATAATTATCCGGATGGTGTTCACGTGTGATATCCTGCAGGTCGTCCGCATCAGCCGCAACCTTAGACCAGTTGTTAATCCCTTCGGGTGTATTCTCGCCGTAGATGGATGAAGTGTCCGGGGGTTCACCCGGAAGTTGATAATCCACTGGATCTCCGGGCTGTTGTAGTTGTATTTGTGGAGACTGTTTCAGAAAACGATGTGCCGAATTCACCGATCGGACAACTTGCGAGTGTGCAGACATGGTCGGATCAAATGGTATGGCTCTTGTCTGTCTGATCATACCGGGTAAATCAAGCGAGGCCAGTCGCAAACGAGTGGCACCCTCGTTACGGTACCATAAGAATGCGATACTCATCACTGGATAGCTCATCAGACAAGCCAGCGCGGACCAGATCACAATCGCCAGAACGAGAAGCACAATCAGCTATTCATAGGTGGATTGGGGGTTGAGAGAAACAAAGAAAACAAACCAACAGTGAAAATAATTCCAGTGAACCGGGCCGAAGTCTCAGCAAAAATGGTTTATGCAATAAAAGTCTTCATTATTGAATGTGGTAGTTTAATTTTATTAGCAGCCTCAAGCTGGCCGGTGTCCGTGTCAAAATAATAAAGCAATATAAATAAATGTGCACAATAAATGTAAAATAGGAAATTTCAATGAGATATTCAAATAAAACGTTTATGGACTCGGGCTTACCAGACTTATGGGGAAAGCTGTCCAAACAACAGATACATCACAACCGTCACGCCAAATTTAGATGTAAGATGAAGTGACCTACTGTATTCGAACAACTAGGCTCTCCAAATAAAAATGAATGTGATCAAAAGTGAAATTCTGAGGTTGCTCTGAGTTACATGGTGGCAAACGACAAGCAGAAGCAGTGAAAACGTGTTGCTATTACCACAAACGAAAATTCCAAGATTTATTGCTTGGTTGCAAGAAACAGTATTTCCGGCCAGCAATAGTCAACAATCAATTCAATGAAAGTGTACATGAAAGAAGGCATTGTTAGAATACTGCAAGAACATTTAATCGCTCCGTTAGTTATAGTAATATGGATGTTTTACTTCCAACTATTTGATAAGAGGTATACCAAATTAATCTATGAAGGGACTGAGTTCAATTGAAGATTGAAAATCAATGAAGGAAACGATGGCGGGTTATTAGCAACTACGGCGGTGGGTAGCACGAAGACAGCTACAATTTCTTCCTGGTATGATCGAAATCAGGAATTAATTCTTAATTCTGAAATGTATGGTGCAAATGATCATAAAGCTCCCATGTGAGCACAAATTTTTCCACTGGCTCAAAAATATTGCATGTTATTAAAAGAGCTTTTACAGTGACCGCTTTTTCGTCGAAGTCAATTGATTCCGGGCACTTTTCAATCCACAGTTTGTTGTAATTGGAACCGATCAAGGGCACTATCGTAATTCCAAAAACGTTTTAAGCTCAGCTTCCTCCCTACAGCCTCCTTTTTCTTCTCTTGTGCGTGCCCAGGAAACACCACGCTCTATTCAAGCCGTCGAGGTAATTGTAAAATTGTTTTTTTTTCATAAAACGTGTAATGCTTATTGGTTTAAAATTGGTATAACTTTTGCCAGTGCATGTTGTTCTGATGAACATGGATTTTAATCGGAGGTAGGTAGACTTAAGCACCAGACAGCAGACTTTTTATTTATTTTTCGATGCATACAATATAGAGGGTTTAAGGATTGTTCTTGTAAAATGTGGAACCTTACTTTTGCAATCACTATTCATGTGGGAATGATTTGACCGAATGCCACTTACTTGCCTCCAGGTCACCAACATAATGACGGAGACTGAGTCAGTTGATGAAGCACAATTGGGTATTAAGATTTACGACCAGTGGTAGAGCAAAATGCCCATTCGAACGGACTGCTTGCACCTACAAGCTAAGTGATCATACCCCAACGTTAAAAATGTGAGTGCTACAAAATTAGGCTGTCACGAGGTGTTTTGACGTTTTCACTTAGTACATAGCCCAACAAAAGCCACAAAACAATCATAGATATGCCGGAATCACTTTTAGTTTACCCTTAGCTTTGATCACATTCAAGCTCTGTTCACTTAATGCACCTACTAGGGAAGGGCTGCAGTTGATTGCGCTGTCAATTATGCAAACTGACAACGTAAAGCCTTGACGGTTGGCCCACGAAGCTTGCTGAAACAGCAGGTCTCGCATGTACACACCAATACACGCCAATTGGAGGTTGATAAGTAATGTTTGATTGTAAAATGCAAACGTTTAAGCATTTTACGCTGACTTACAACATTTCGGTATACTACAAGTGATATTGCGTCATTCGTCAACCTTTGTCAGAAGATGGATAAATGTCATATCTTTTCCAAGGAGGGCACAATATAGACTTGCGACAAGAGGTGCTAGATTTGATTAAGAAAGAGCCTAGATACTAAAAATTAGACTGTAATTCCGGGGCCATTCCTGCAGTTTGCGTTGTTTTTCGAGGGTGTCAGAACTGAGGGTAGTTTAACCATAGAACCCATACACCTCGTTGCGCATGCAACACGATTACTATTCTCTTTGATTGCTTTTTAAAAGTGTAACTACCCCTACTTTCACTTCAACCAACCAGTTCTATTGCAATTTACCACTAGTCAACAAATTCCAGCTATCGGACGTCAAACTCACTACTGAGAACAAGCTAATAGAACTTCCATGTCTCATATTTGAGGTCATCTCCATGTGCACACAAATTCTACCAGTCCCGGAATCCACCAAATATGTATGTTAGGACTGACTTTAGTTTGTAATCAATTCAAATTCGAAGCAATCTATACGGAACATTGGAATCACGTATGCGGTGTTGTATAACGGACATGCTTGACCTTGGTTATACCTACACAAACAGTAAGCATTTGGTCATTTTCCCCAAACTAGTTGTTTTCAATACACGAACATGACAACCTAACAGTAGTTTTTGACATGATGCTCTAATAAACTAAAAAACACGCATCAAACTTAACATAAATTCTTGTGGCCTCATTCACAAAGAAACTCTGAGTGCATCGTGAACTGAAACCAATAACATCCATAGCACATTTATGTGCGTTACCTGGGAAATTCACTTAACAAACTTGTTCCCCGTGATTACGAAAAAATCCTTTAGAGGCTCCTGTAAGCAGCTGATAGCAGATAATTCCATCAGCCTCTGTCTATCAGTGGACTCAGTTGACGGTGTTATAAATCTAATCAATGGAATGATTCTGTAAAAGCATATTAGACTAGTCTGAAATTCTCTGGCGATCATTTGCACTAGTGAATTCGGAGCAGCGTAATTACATACGAACTCAAATGGTCGTTTGCCAGATAAAAGTCTTATGCTGAGATCGTGAAAAGCTCATTATCCCAGGTAGGGCTCGAACCCACGCATGGATGCTACCAGTTTCAGTTTCCGTTTTTACAACCATTAACCATGAACTTTCGTGTGCCGGTTTTGGTTGCTGTCTTTTGGTTGCCCATTTGGATAAAAGAGCGAAATGAAGATTGGAATGTCGAAGCAAATTCAAGCTGAAGATGGGGAATACATATAGAGTGGTGTTAGGAAAATAACGAAAGAATGCATGAGCGCCACTGTTTGCGACATCCAGTCATATCACTCAGTGTAGCTAACCATCGGTGACCATCATCCCGGGGTCCCCAGCCAGGGAGCCTAACGGGGCCTATATGACCTAGTCTCCTGGTTAGGGTTTTCATACCCTCATGCCAGGTCTTA